>JAVTVY010056982.1:0-30017 GCA_036873755.1 Hanleya hanleyi | reverse complement strand
GGTTCGGAGACCTGTCTTATGCTTGGCCAACTTGGTCTTCTGAGCCGGAGTCAGTGGGACGTTGCCTTTTAACAGGTTGTACCCGATCTCGCACAGACAGCGTACAAGGTCAGGGTCCGCACCGCGTACAATGGTTCGGACTAACTCAGGTGGGGCCGTCTTCAATACACGGAGCGTGGGAGCGTGCTTGCGTACTCGCGCAGACATCCTGTACAACTAATGCCAGAACCCACAACGCTGCTCTTTTTATCTACCTCAGAGACAAAGTCAACCCTGCTGTGGTATTCATTCTTTTTATTATTCCCCATCATCAAACACACAGACCCCAGCTGGGAGAGCCACTGTGGGTGTGTTTACATTATTTTTGCATGTACACGTGGTGGGCCTCTCGGGAAAGATGCCGGTCCGTAGTCGAAGGTGGTCGGGGGTGGCTTGCTTGAGGTCGAAGAGCATATACCCGTGCTGAGGGGTTGTGGCATCTTTAAAGGCTTCCAACGCAAACGGTGTGCGACCGGGATATATCTGTCTCGCCAGGTGCAGCAGTTGAGTGGTATCTCTCGGGTTTTTGAAGACCACCAGGTAGTGGGCATTTAAGCTGATGTTCCGATGTTCTTTGTTTTTACTGAACAGATTCTGCACAATGTAGATGATGCTGAGCCGTCGATGATGGCTGCCTTTGGTAAAGAGTTGGTTGACCCGCGCATCCGTCTCCGCCATGAGATCATCCAGAACCACCAAGGTGTCGGGTTCCAAATCGGCCAGGTTGGGTAGGCCTTCCACGAACGTGATGTGGGGCATTGCTGCATGCGCTTCCTGCCATTCTCCGTAACACCACACGACTCGAGCAATAGGTGGGGTGATCATGCTGTCGGCGTGTTGAAGGAGCTTCCTGACGAAGTGCGTTTTGCCGGAACCCGTCGGTCGTGCGATGACGCAAGTGAAGGGATGCTGCCACCCAGGGTCCATGGTTCGAGGTGTATCCGTTGTCGTGGTAACCCGCTCTTGTAAATTTCGTACGAGTGAACTGGAGTGGTGGTGGCTACAACGTCGGTCGTCGTTGTCTGTTCACTGTCAGGGATGGTGCTGGGGGTGGGTACAACGTGGGTCGTCGTTGTCGGTTCACTGTGAGGGATGAAATCCGGTGGGTGTTCAGACGTAGTGGGCGTACTTGGTGTAGGTGTAGAGCTTACACTCGTTGTGGCTTGTACAGGGGGTGTGGTGGTGATGTCTGGGCTCGATACTACTGGTGCTCTCTGTAGACCGGTTTCACTGGTGGCTGGTGTTCTCAGTTGGTTAAGTAACGTGCTGACATAGGCTACGTCGTAAAACACACCTCCGTACAACACACTCCGCAGGGTTAGCAATAGCACCCCAAAGCCTACTTGTGCTTTGCGCGTTTTGGGAGACGCTGTGTTCAGAGGCAGCTGCTGTTTGTCCATAGCACTGTGGTCGGACGTGGAATGAAGGAGGACGGCAGTGGTGTCTGGCTTTATAGTCGTTTCACCTGGTTGGCCGCGACCCAGGAATTGAAGGAACTGGGCCAGCCTTGCCATTTCACGAAATGAAACAGTTTGCCACGTCGACGTTCCGTTTTCAAAATCTGCTCCACCGTGTAGTAGTCTTGCTGTGTTTTTACAACAGGCTGTAATTCCGTCTCGTAAAACGTCCCCAGCAACGTTTCCCCTTGGAGATCTTCCAGTTCATAGACTCGCCGCTGTCGGGGTAGGCGCCGTTTAATCAGGAAGTGCTCATCGCTCCAGTTGGGCAAGTAACTTTTCTCGAACTTGCCCTTGACTTTACTGATCCGTACAGGGTCCCCGAACTTGTACACCGCCTTCGTCGTTCGCTGCGATGGCCTGGGGTACAAGACACGCCGGACTTGGGCTTCATTGCGTTGGGTCACGGTAATGGGGGCTCTCTCTATACTCCGATGATAGGCTCGATTGTAACCCCTCACCAGTTTCGGGAGAACATCGATGTACCGCCTTGTATTCTTATAGGTGAAATATTTATACATGCGGCCTTTGAATGTCCTGTTGAACCTTTCCACCACGGAAGCCTTGGTCTCGTTGTACGTATGGAAGAAAAACACCTTCTGTTTCTTGAGAAAGGCTTGGAACGGTCTGTTGAGGAATTCCGTGCCTTCGTCGGTTTGCAAATATAAAGGTTTGCGCCCGGTCTTGAAGATGTCTTTGAACGCCGCTATGAGATTTGCCCCCGTTTTCGTCCGGATGGGTACCACCCACGCATACTTGGATAGGATATCGATGCACGTCAAGATATACCGATTCTCATCGTTGTGTTTGGCAAATTACAACACATATAAGGGAAGTGGGAAGAGGTGCCGACATACTGACTGCGTCACATGACCTCACAGAATAGCATTCTGGTTAACCTATTCTAAAGCACCTATCAGGAATCGAGCGATTCGTGATATGTGTTGTATCTCAGGTACGCTTTTATTGTACCTGTTCATGTGGCAACTTGGATGATATGACCACACGGCCCCTAGCACCGGCATAAGCGGTATTAGATACAAATCTAGAGAGCTATGATGGACATGCTCTGACAACTCGTATACTGGTAATTGGTGAGCTGTTTCGCTGTGACAACTCGTACATTGAATATTGGTGAGCTGTATCGTCTTCAGATGTAAATGTCGGCATTTAACACAAAAGACTAGTCTGTAAGGCCCGATGTCGACCCAGCATCAACCCAGCCACAAATGCCAACATATATCAAAGACCAGAAGGTCTGTACAGGGGGCGGGCCTCGGGGACGAAACGTCCACCAGCAGAATCTCGCCATATACAGGAAAAAATTACAACACATATAAGGGAAGTGGGAAGAGGCGCTCATATCGACCAAATCCGCTTGCCACTGGGCATCTATTCCTCCCACGATGACCCGGTTCCGTAGAAAATGGCGACGGACAGATCGATGTAAGGTATATGGTACGCAACGCTGTACCAAACTATTTCAAGTTCACAGAACCTCCTTGCATTTCATATAAGTATACTAAATCTATAGCCACCAAAATATTCAATTACTCCAATGCTGTCAAGGAGTTTGACTGGAACTTTACACGTCAGGAGGCTATAGTTGTGATTGTGAATTGTCGAACTTTATCTATACACCATGCAAACATATTGTGACTGGTAACCTTGATGTGGTGAGTGATAAGAATCTGAAATTACTCCTGATGAAAGGACCTAAATATAGAGAGCCAAGAAGAATAAATCTGAAGGCGGACCAGAAGATAGTCCTGACTGCATTAGAACAGTACGTTATTGATTGGTCTAAGCGAGAAAAAGTTGAACCTACAGTACTCGCTGATTGGCTGGACCTCACCAAGAGCAAGGTCGTTGAAACAATCCGCCATATTGACAGAAGTACTCTTCCCCAAAGCAAAACAAGTACTGAGAAACCTCAATTCGCAAGAAGTTCTAGCAAATCTCCAGAGTAAATTCGTCATAGTCCCAGCAGACAAAGCTCCGAATAATATAATATTCATATGTAAATATTACTATTACCAGGTGCTGGTTAAAGAATTGAGTGTAGACATATCTTCATCAAATACATCTACTTACTCCCAAACTGCATTTACTCTGGAAGATTTATTTAACAATCACAAAAAGTTTCTCAGGGAAAGAGGTATTTGTCTTCCAACCAATCATAGCGACATACCAAAAATATACTGGACTCCCAAAATGCATAAATCACCATACAAAGCTAGATTCATAGCTGGTTCTAGAAGCTGCACCACCAAGCTTCTTTCAACCCTATTGACGAGGGCCCTTCAGGAGGTAAAAGCATTTTGGGAAAGGTATTGCGCCACTATTTTCAAGAACTCTGGCGTTGAATGTATGTGGATATTGAAAAACTCAAAATGTCTTACGGAAGAACTTGATGCTAAAGGTCACATACCGTACAGACATGTATCCACATGGGATTTCTCGACTCTCTATACTACAATCCCTCATCAGGACCTTATTGACCGTCTAAGTTCATTAATAGTATCTGTGTTCAAGAAAACTGATCGTAGATATATTAATGTCGGAAGCCATAAAGCATTCTTTAGCTCTACTACATACAAGAGATATCATTCATGGGATGTTTCTTTGTTTATAGAGTTGCTTGAATTTCTCATTAAAAATATCTATGTGAAATTTGGCAACACAATATATCAGCAGCATATAGGTATTCCAATGGGTACTAATTGTGCACCCCTGTTGGCTGACCTGTATCTGTTCTCTTATGAATATGACTATATGCTGGCGCTTTCAAAAACCGATCCACTCAAAGCCCGTTCCTTCTCATTCACCAAACGCTATATAGACGATCTTCTCGCTGTGGATAATCGCTATATAAATGACGCAGTGAAGGATATATATCCACCTTCACTGGATTTGAAGGAAACTACAGATAGCCCTACAGGCACATCTTATTTAGATCTCTATCTCTATAAAAATGAAGCGGGCATTCTCTCGTCGACTTTATGACAAAAGAGATGATTACAATTTCGACATCGTAAACTATCCCTTTCTGGATAGTAATATTCCAGTTGGACCTGCATATGGCGTATACATATCTCGCTTAGTAGCATTTGCTAGATCCTGTGTTAAATGTGATGATTTTAATCAACGTCACAAAACATTGTTGCAGAAACTTATAAAACAGGGCTATTCCACCAAGCGCCTCCACTCAAAGTTTCTCAAATTTGGCGATACATATCGCATGCTGATAGCAAAATACGAACGTAGCGTGCAAGATCTATGGCGCTACGTTTCGTAACTTGTGTCTAATTCCGCTTAACCCGGGGCTAGGGGCCGTATGAACCCATGTACTTCAAGATCCTCATGGTACTCATATGAACAGTCACAATCAAAGCGTGACTGAGGTACATCATTTTTAGATGACGACTCTATAACGAATATTATGGATTAAGAATACTGATCAGCGATACGGATTTGATATTTTTGGAACATCATGATGTCTTGCCGGCATCATTGAAAACTGTTGACCGCTTCTCTCTTGCAGGAAACAAGCCTATGTTTATGTATACTATGATTGTCTTTTTGAATTTGGTGCTAATACTGTTATATGGAAATGGAATAGGTCTTTGGATTATGGACGCGGATATTCTCTAATGGACGACGGTTGGATTATGAATGACGGACTAGACGCTTGTAATTGTCTTCTTAACCAATCTCGGACTTGGGCACGTTGTACCCCCTGGGGTTTGGCCGCTCGATAGAGAGCCGACAATGCACTATAGGCCGCCGGACTGTCGGGACTGTAGTATAAGTTATCCAGCACCTTCTCCCAGCGCTTCATGGTGACAAAATGATGATGCACCCTGGCTCTATCGTTTATTTATAACGGGTATATCTTGGGCCAGAGTTTCTTTCTGATTTTCTTCATTGGCTTTCACAGTGTCCATGGTAAATGACCAGTCCAACTCGTCTGATGACCGCTTGATAAGCACTTGATCCACATCTACCACGGCATCTTCCAATGCAGACCATAGATCAGGGTGAAGGGTAAAATGCACTGTACCCCATCTAGCCGAGCCAATTGAGCAAAGAAAGGGCCGCGTCGGATGTACACATCGTGACACAAGTGGATGAGATCGCCGTCCAGTTCACCAGACAACACCCGTTTGAATTTGGTCCAGCCCTCTCGGGACAGACGAATGTGAGCCGGGCACGGTTGTGTAGGGTCCGCATCACAGATGTCTCCCACCACCTCCTCCATGATATCGACCTTATCCGCATACACGTGCAGGAAAACCTCGGGGGTCAAGCTGAGATACGCCAGTATCATATGCTCCGCCATGGTCAGTACGTGAATGGTACCAGATTTGACTGTTTCTCGTATTTATAGGGAGAACCCCGTGAGATCAAAAGGATCAGGTGGTCATATCACTGGGCTGACTGAGTCTAGCCGGGTAATCAATGGCATCGTCGTCGGGTTCATGGCTAGACAGTTGTTCATTGGGTTCTGCCGCCGCTTCTCTCAGGGCACGAGCCCACTCCAACTCGTCTGATGACCGCTCGTCCGGTGTAAACAGCTGGTCCACAATAGGCACCATTTTCTCCAAGGCTGTCCACAGATCGGGGTCTAGGGTGAAGCTTCGCGTAGCATCTTGGTAGCGGCCCAGACGTGGGAAGAAAGGTCCACGGTATACGTAGATGGCATTGTCTATGTGGATGACGTGTCCATCGAGCTCGCCGCTCAACACCCGTTTAAATTTGGTCCAGCCGTCACGGTGTAGCGTCATCGTATTCGATACGGTCTCAGCGGGCGACCTGCAAACTCCACGGTCTTCCACCAGGGTGACTTTATCTTCATAGACGTGTAACCCCACCCGGGGTGTAAGGGGCAGGATGGCTCGTAGGATGGGTGACATGCTTGACCCAGTGACGATCGTTGAATGACGTTGATGCTGGGTCGACATCGGGTCTTACAGACTAGTCTTTTGTGTTAAATGCCGTCATTTACATCTGACGACGATACAGCTCACCAATCTCCAATGTACGAGTTGTCACAGCGAAACAGCTCTCCAATTACCAGTATACGAGTTGTCAGAGCATTTCCATCATAGCTCTCTAGATTTGTATCTAATACCGCTTATGCCGGTGCTAGGGGCCGTGTGGGCATATCATCCAAGTTGCCACATGAACAGGTACAATAAAAGCATACCTGAGATACAACACATATCACGAATCTTTAGATTCTTGGTATGTGCTTTAGAATAGGTTAACCAGAGGACTATTCTGTGAAGTCATGTGACGCAGTCAGTATGTCGGCACCTCTTCCCACTTCCCTTATATGTGTTGTAACACACTCTGTCTCACCCTCGTATTTATAGTCCCACTGTCAATACCACAGCGCCAGGGTCAATAGGGCACAGACTAGTGTGAGGCCAACCAGCCGGCGCTGGTTCCGGCGTGAGCGCTCCTGGTCCATAGCGCGAGCATCAAGGATGGCTGTCATAGCCCAGTAGTGGTGAGTGATGGCACGCCTCTCCATCGAGTGCACTCTGTGGAGGACCGCTTCTGTGAACTCGTTGAGGATCTGGCGTCGTCCCTCGTTGTCGTCGCCATCTGCAAACATGGACCGGACCACTGCTCGGTAACCCGTGAGTGAATTCACCACGGTGGCATGCTGTACAATGCGAGTCGCATAGGGCTGGGTCTCCGTCATGGCTCTGCAACCGTAGAAATGAAGGTGTACGATCCAGAGAGACGTGTTTTATAGACCAGGTCACACATGCGCGCCTAGATGTAGCTCTACGGGTGTAGTCCGTGATACGTACTATTCTGATGGGTTAGTCCAAAAAAAGAGAACAACACCAACATAGATTACAGATCAATCCTTTTATTATGCGTGAACATCATAGGAATGCATGTACTGACCTGTCTGTGGGGGTTTCCCACAATGGCGCTCAACTTCGTGTCTTTTCGGGTACGTCCGTGTCTTTTCGGTAAAGCCCGTGTCTTTTCGGTAAAGTCCGTGTCTTTTCAGTAAAGTCCGTGTCTTTTCGGATCGGTGACGACCGTGTCTGTCATCCGGGCACTTCGCGTCTGCGCCTGCATTGGGTATGTATCAGGGTCTTCATACGCGCGCGCAATGCGGCTCAGTCGTACACCAGTACACCAGTCTCGATCCTCGACTTGGAGTAGAGTGTGCTAAAAATAGACTACCAGCTAGCGTGCTATAAAAGGGAAGCGACCTTGCCGTTTCATCAGACAGTCTGTCAACCACCAAGATGTTCATTTGCACAACTTGCCAGAAGCAGTTTACTCGTCTAGATAATTTACGACGCCACGAGGCCTCCACCCACAACGATGGACTGTATACTTGTATAACTTGCGCACGGTCATTTAATCGGGAAGATGCTTTACTGCGCCACGAACGTTCAATTCATGGGCCACCCAAGCGTCCATGCGAGGATTGTGATCAACTCTTCAAACGACGCAGTGAGTTGCTGCGACACCAACGGTTGCTTCATGGTCCGTCTCTACGGTTTGAGCGACAACTTCCTACTGAAGAGGAGCCACGGAAGGTGAGATCCAGTGAAGATAAGCCCGGGGAGACGAACGCCACTGGTGATGCGATGAAGGAGAGCCCGCCTATACCCACAGTTCAGAAGAGCCTGAATATCCAGCCGGACCCAGCGTTACGGTTTCGAGTCCTGACAACATCGAACATTTTCTGGTGGAGCCCATAAATGTTCCTAGCGATCTCTTACAGGACAACCATCCAATCAGTGACATCGATCGGCGCCATTGGTCCATGACACGGTACTGTTTCCACCCTCAAGATATCTACAATTTCCCACTGACCAACCGCACCTGTCTACGCAGCTACGTGGAAGCCATCTTCAACGATCAAACTACGGCCTTTACATTGAATGTCGCTTTCGGGTACATCTTACGTCACAAAAAGACGGACCAGTTACAGTATTATTATCCCAGTGCCAACAACCATGTGTTTGACCAGCCGGTCACCATCATTAACCGGGGGTCACTAGAGAAGATGCTGGAGATACTGGACACCGTGGAACCCTTGAGATGGGCGCATCGTCAACGCCCCAACATTCAATGGGTGGTAGAGAGGGTAACCAATGTCACGTTTTTCCTGACCAAGCTGACCGATCACCCCCATCGGTTGAATGCGTCACCCGTACACTGATGAATATCATGCCGTACACACACTCTATGTCTACATGCTGCTCGCTGACTTGAGCTCAGTAAACCCTTGTACCTAATGTGACAATGTGTTAAATAATAAAACATGGTGTTTGATATTTCAATTTGTTTTGCTGTGAACATACTAAACATACCCAGGGCGGCTCCCCCAGCCTGGGTATGATGTAACATTGGGGTAATAAACTATATAAACATTGCTGAACTTGTTGTTATTCACGACAACCGCTATCCGATTGTATAATACTCCGCGCGCGTCACACACTTGCGCAGACCCACCAAACCACGTCCGAAGGTGAACGCCATTGTGGGGAAAAACCCCAGTACATCAACAGACACAGACAAGTCTAGACATGTCCAAAGGTCACGCCCCATTCACCCCAACCGGAAGTGACGTCACAACCCACGAGACCTGCGCAGCAGAATGGAAACAACACCCTAGTCTAGCCCCCTCACCTAGGCTTCACATGGATACCTCATACGACTCCATTGGCCCATTCGTGGCTCCCCTAGCTCCAACACGTCTAGCGGGACCCATACAGGGTCCAGTTTTCGACACTAGGTGACCACATCCCGACAGAAATGGCCAGTTTTCGACACCGGATGTGCCGCCATCTTGAACATACGTGCCGCCATCTTGGATATGTCCAATAATGCACCGGGTCAAACTACTCGCTTCTGATTGGACGAGAGCTCCGTGGCGGATTTGAAATACTCGCTTCTGATTGGACGAGAGCTCCGCATTGCATCTGCGGATGCGCAGAATGATATTCCTACCGCACACCCAACCCATCAGATGCCCCTTCACCTAGGCTTCACTTTGATACCTCACTCGACCCCATTGGACCATTAGGGGCTCCCCTACATCCCAAAACGTCTATGCGCAGAAGGCCGCTATTTCAACCCGCTAGTCCAGTAAGATGCCCCTTCACATAAGCTTTACTTTGATACCTCACTCGACCCCATCGGACCAGTAGTAACTCCCCTAGCTCCAACACGGCTATTTCCATACCCTTGGGCCACCGCGCATGCGCAGACTGGTGACAACGCCCGAGCCGCTAGTCCAGTCAGATGCCCCTTCACCTAAGCTTCACTTTGATACCACATACGACCCCATTGGACCATTATTGGCTTCGCTAGCTCCCAACACGGCTATTTTCATACCCTTGGGCCACCGCGCATGCGCAGAAGGCCGCTATTTCAACCCGCTAGTCCAGTCAGATGCCCCTTCACATAAGCTTTACTTTGATACCTCACTCGACCCCATCGGACCAGTAGTAACTCCCCTAGCTCCAACACGGCTATTTCCATACCCTTGGGCCACCGCGCATGCGCAGAATGACGTTAGTTCAACCTCACACCCAGCCCATCAGATGCCCCCTCACACAGGCTTCACATTGATACATCACTCGACCCCACTGGACCAGTAGTAACTCCCCTAGCTCCAAAACGGCTATTTCCATATCCTTGGGCCACACGAGTTGTCTCCCTTGCGTCAGTGTGTGCAGATGGCGCTATGATCGACGCCGTGATGTGGAAAGGGCGTCCCCACACCATCCTGGAGCCGCCATTTTGTTTGTTGATTTTCTGCGGAGATACACGGGACAATAAACGCTCGACCCTAGGGTGGTACAGATGCTAGACTGATCCTATTAACATTGTACAACACCTATAGATTATGTTTATTATTATTATATGGCTTAGAGGTTTTTTTTAGGGTAATGTGAGGGTTTTTTCTCCCCGTGACCTCCCCACCGCCTCGTTTGCTCCCTTGCGCCGCCATTTTGTACACACAGGCCGCCATTTTGGTCCCACCACCACCACCCACAGGCCGCCATTTTGAACCCACCACCACCACCACCCACAGGCCGCCATTTTGAACCCACCACCACCTCCCACAGGCCGCCATTTTGTATACCTCACTCGACCCCATCGGACCATGCAGCGTATTTCCAGTCTAGGGACTACTTTTTCTCCGCGGAAGCAGACCGCATCACCGCCACGACCGCATCACCGCGGAGGAATACATCCCCTTTTCCACATGTACACACACGCCGCCATTTTGTACACACACATCCACAGAACGCCGAGCCAGTGACGTCATATGCAAATTTCTGAGGTCAAATTTTACTCGCTTCTGATTGGCTGTGTGACCTCCACAAATTATGCAAATTTCTGAGGTCAATATGACTCAATTTAGCCTTTGTATACTACTTGCATTCACCGCTCGCAAGTATCGTGTGATGCCCTTTCTTAATGCGAAAATACACTATTATACTCTCATGTGAAAGAGCTAACCGATAAGTTATGAATCGCATCGGTGCTTTTGAGCAGTTCGTATGGGCGTATTTCATATTCTTTCGAAGCTCCAGTGTTCATAACAGGATTGAGGGTGGCGGTGTGTATGCACTGTATTCATAGCTATTGTTTTTGTGCAGTCTAGTGTACTGATAGGCTCAGCAAAAAATTAATTTCGCAGTAATTTTTTTAAATGTATCATATGCTTCATAAATGACGGGTGCTGTAAGTTGTAATAATATGTGATGACATGATATTTACATGTGGGAATTTCATATAATTTAGTACCATAGTAATTATATTGTTTGCCATACTTGTACCATTTTACTGGTCGTGCAATAAACATATTGTATTGTATTGTTTTACTGGCTTCATTGAAATCTGCTGAAAATCTGTTTATAGACGCGGATATGCTTCATGGACGACGGATGACCACTAAAGATCGGATCTGACTACATAAAATGTTGAATAGCATGTAAACATATAAAACTGATTACGAGGGTATTACGTTAAAGTACAGATGCTTGTAACACAAATTCCTATGAATTTAACGGCACTATGTGCTACCGGTGTGATGGATTAGAATGTCCTGGTGATTAGTGTCTCTTTTCATATCCTTTACTATAGCGTATTTGACCGCGTATTTGAGTGCAACATCCGGGTCCTTCGTGGCGTGACGTGGCGATGTCGTCACTTCCGGTTCCGGTCACGTGACGGGAACCGGAAGTGGCGTCATCGCTACGTTATGCCACAAAGGATCCGGATGTTGCACTCAAATACGCGATCAAATTACCTTTCAAAGGGGTCAAGAGTCACGTGAGCGGAAGTGACCTCAGGGATGTAGTCCTCCGCGGTATTCCACCTGATCGCCTGAATCGCCGGAAATGGGTGGCTGATTGATAGGGTGGTCGATTGATAATTTTATTTGTGGTCGAACAGGATTGAAACATGAAGCGGTGGCTATCCGACTGTCCATGAGCAGGAGCAGGATATTTGTGACCCGTGATAGGGTTGAATACTCGATGGTCGATCCGTATAGCCACGAAAACTAGAGCCTTAGGCACTGAAACGGGGATGTTTAAATGTAAAATAGGCTGTTGGAATAATTCCACTAACTCTTTGATGTTCCGTCCCATGGCGAAGAGCCATACTTGCAGTCTCACACATTCCTCTCAACAAGGATCTCTAGTGCATTAGTGTAATTGTACACATATATATATATTAAAAAAATAACTTGTGACCGATGGGATAAACATTTATTATGAAACCAACCTGATGAAATGATAAATAATGTCTTCTCTGCATGTTATCAATATTTTACTTTTTCAGATAATAGAAAGCATATCCTCCAGCAGTTAATTCAAGGCACTATTTTATATTGATTTTTTCCTTGTAACTAAATATTTTCAGTACATAATTCAGATTACTGGACAAAGAGTTCCATCCATCATAGCAAGCATGATGTAGATCAGATTACTGGACAAAGAGTTCCATCCATCATAGCAAGCATGATGTAGATCAGATTACTGGACAAAGAGTTCCATCCATCATAGCAAGCATGATGTAGATCAGATTACTGGACAAAGAGTTCCATCCATCATAGCAAGCATGATGTAGATCAGATTACTGGACAAAGAGTTCCATCCATCATAGCAAGCATGATGTAGATCAGATTCCTGGACAAAGAGTTCCATCCATCATAGCAAGCATGATGTAGATGCGCGCCCCACTACCGGAAGCAAATGAATTTGGCTTTTTACACTCAACATGAGATTGTGAGGCAGCTAACAGACAGGGCAAAGTCTCATTAGACGAGAAGATTTGAGATGTTTTGCACGTCGTCCCGTCAACAATTTTGTAGTGTACATAGTTGACTTTCAACTATAAATACGTCTGACATTTTCGTGAGTGAGTCAAACAAACTTCGCCATGAAAACTGGCGCCAATAAACATGAGGTAACGTACTGCTTCCAGTTACATTCACGAGACAGGAACAACACGCCCACAGCTACTCAGACTGCAGAAAGAGCTGCAGACAATCAGCATTCTCTGACCTACTTAACAGCAAAGCTGCCGACAAACTGAGTCTATTTTGGGAAACACCACTCTGTGGGGAGATCGCACTGTGCTGGAAATACAATAACGCTGATCACTCAGAAACTCGTCATTTCGAACTTATTAAACCTCCCCGGAGGTACATAACTCAAATTTTATTCACATAATTTATATTTTTGTGGCATTCTCAAATCCACGCCAAAAGATTTTTCGTTTGCTAGAATGGTTTAAACGAACCATTATCTACAAAAACAACAACAACATGGTCGGGTGAGACTGAAAATCGGAAAAAGGGGAAATTTTTTGAGATTCTGAAAAATCCGAAGATATCTGGAACACTCCAATCTCTGAATTCAGTGTATCAGTCAGAAATAAAGCCTCTGTTTTCTATAAATATGGCTCTGTAAGGTCCACTGCTTAACCTTATAATGAAAGCGACGTTAAACCCTATTCACTCACTCACCCCTTATAATGAAGAAAATAGAGCCATAAATGGATAGGTGTTTTTCAAAGGTGTGGAAACACGAGTTACAACTGAAGCATAATTAAAGCCAAGTGAGTAATTTGTGAATGCAGGGTGTACTTGAAATTCCAGGACTTATTACCAGATTCCAGGACTTATCCCTGTACAGAATTCTACATCATAATGTATATTCACATGGGAATGAGGAACAAGAGATCACCGACGTTCTTACAAATGAGAGTGAAACTGAAAATGTTACAAGGCAGCGTAGTTTTTTTAAAAAATTTTTGCTATTGAGATAATATGGCATAGTGGAATAAATCCTGGGTTCCCCGTTTAATACACGACCCTAGCAACACAAGACTCCAATTTTTTTCGTAATATCCGTTATCAGCGGAAATAACCCTTGAAACACTTGTAAATACCTTCCCATAGTTATGTCCCTTGAATGACAGACAATGACCACTTTAATACGGCTGGTTGTTTAAGATACAGTCTTTTTTGTGGGAAATTATTACGTAAATGATTTGACCACCACTGGATTTTAGAAACTTGCCATAAAAAGATAATGCACAGGGTCTTGAGGGGTAAGCTTACATGGCGAAAATTCCAAACTGTAACTCAACATATATTTCATGAAAATGTAAATGAATACAGGCAAAGTGAAATATCCCATTGTTTTCTGCAATGAATTACACTTATACTGGTATTATTTAATACTAAATTTCTGCCCAAACACGCTTTCTAATGAGAATGAGTTAGTCCCACAAAATCACTCAACATGCGCCTCTCAAAATCTGTGGTTTAGCAGACGACATATTTTAAGCAGGAAAGTAGCGCCACTGGAAAATTAATGAATACACGCATAAAATTAGATAAATGGAAATGTAACTTAAACATATCAGACCAGCAACTATACGCGAACATTAAACACACAGAAACCTGGACACTTTAAAGAAGGAAGTTTCAGACCTCTTTCTTATCGTGTAAGAACTCTATCTTTTGTAGCTCCGGTGTAGCCTTGTTCCATACTACATGTTTTCACGTAGTATGGAACAAGGCTACACCGGAGCTGTATCTTTTGCTGTGTTAGCAAGACACAGAGCCGGTGCTCAAGTTTTTCCTCACTATAAGACAGGACCATTAGTCCCTACGAGTCTAAATCGCCCGTAAAAATACATGAATACATTGACATTCCTTTATGGTATTGCCATGTACTGTTCAACTCCTCAATTCGGGCGATCTATAAAGAGAAGTGACGTCATGATCTATAAATAGAATAGGGTTTCTCCACGGGGAATCCCCATGTCCCGATGTTGAGCGATGACGTCATCGGGGACCAGCATATCTTAACATGTTGCATTCCGTGGTATGAATGCATTTGACACATACAACCACACGTTGGTATTATATAATATTATTATGTTATTAACCAAGTGTTTTCATATTGGCCTTGTTATAGGTCCGAGGCCTGCCGTATTGGCCCGAGGCCGCAGGCCGAGGGCCAATACGGCTGACCGAGGACCTATAACCAGGCCAATATGAAAACACTCGGTTAATGACATTTTTATTAATTAACTCACCTACAATTTTTTTTTTATCGATTATAATACATGCATCAAGGAATATTTTAGTACAGCGACTCCCTGTATTTCTTCCTTCACAATAGGCCTATTTCCTACGATTATTATTATGTGCTTTTTGAAGTGCCATTATCGTCGGGAAGTCGATCCCCTCTACAGTAACGCTATCGGAAACGACGGTGACAATCGGGACGGTGAATAGGCCGATCATCTTCAACCTGGGCGTGGGTCTTCAACGTATGAAACGGAGTCAAAAAGATACAAGCAGATGAAATACTAATTTTATTTGATAAGAACGGTGTAGTAAAATACAACCTTATAATCTGGCGTAAATTTGGTCCAAATCCAGTCCCGATTTGAGGATCGAAGACGTATCATGCTATGGAGACCCTAGTTTTCAACATCATTTTACAGGTGTTTCGACCGCATAATTTCTAACGGTTCTATCCATATGTGAATAACTCTTCTAGCTGCAAGTCTGACATCTTTCTGTTGTAAAATATCACTGTAGTTATCACTTCGTTCATCAGTGCACTGCTGTCAGTGTTGGATTGCTGTTTTGACGTCCGCTTGTACTTAGCACGTCGATTTCGCGCTCGCGTCACTATAGTCTATTTCAGCATGATTCACCTCACTTGATTTCAAGGTTTGTGTATCGGCACGTACAGCTCTATCGAAAATTATCACATAAGCCAATGAATATCCATTCAAAGTCAGAGAAATCAGTGACATCATTCGGAGAAGATCGCGAATCGAGGATCGTTCATCCTCAGCGTCGCCATGTTGAAAGTCATATTGGCCCAGCCCATATTGGCCCTGTTTTCCTGTATTGAACCTGCTTTTCCGTATTGGCCCGCCTTCCTCATATTGGCCCGGTTTGGGGTCATATCAAGCAGGCCGATTTCTTTGTATTGGATTCATATCATTGATAGTTGATTAATAAAGCATGGTACAATCGCACGCAAAAGGTTAATAAAACATCCGTGCAGATCCGTTTTTGTCATATCGGTAGATGAGAAATGGCATCCAGGGAGCAAATTCGCCGATATCCCGGATGATATGAAAATTAAAATCGTAGCGCCATCTATACAATCTGGACGCAAGGAAGACAACTCTGAAGGGGCAATAACTCCTTTGGCGGCTGTCCCAAGAAGTATTAGTATTGCGGTGGTCATTATTTTTTTCTTGTGGATTTACTATGGGGTGTGGCATCTTGTTTTCTCTGTCTCGCCCTGTAGAACACGATTGGAGGGGTCTCGTAGCCATGGGTTGAATTTTGTTGAAAAGTTCTGATGACGCATGCGCACTGGGCAAGTAGCGCAGAGGTGAATGTTTTGGGGTCGTGGTGGATTATCCGTGATCCGAATGGGTCATGGGAGGTTTCAGTTTAAAGCACTCGTGGAGGAGCGTCCGACTGGAGGAAGGCTATGATGCGCATGCGCAGTCGAGGAGTAGTAGCAAAAGTGGGCATTTTGGAGGAGCGCAAGGGCGTATTTGAGAGATTGAGGGGCTATATCACATCCAAATAGGGCGTGTACGGTCTCTTATTGAAGCTCTTGCGATGTAGACCACGACTTGAGGGATGTCTATTTCATCAGTGACGTCATTGGTGACGTCATCAGTAGGAGTAGTAGCGAAAACGGGCATTTTGGGGTGCGTGGGGGTGTGTTTGAGTGATTGAGGGGCCATTCTTGGTCCCAATGGGTCGTGTGAGGTGTCATGGTGAAGCTCGTAGAGGCGCGTCAGCCAGGACTGGTGGGATGTGGAAGTAGAGGCTATGACGCGCTTGTGTAGACAGGGAATTATGGGAAAAGAGTATGGGAATGGACGTTTTAACCTCGAAATGGACCACAATTTGTCCGAATGGGGTGGTGGAGGTGGCATAGTGAAGCACTCGTGGAGGAGCCTCCGACTGGACTGGTGGGGCGTAGAAGTAGGGGCTATGGAGCGCATGCGCAATGGTAAAAGTGCATTGGAATGGACGTTTATAGGTCGAGATGACCCACTATTGGTCCGAATGGGTCGTATGGGATGTCATCTTGAAGTATTCACGGGGTAGCATCCGACTGGATGGATGTGTAGTGGAAATACTGCCCATCTGTGTATGCGCAGTAGAAAAAAGTGCTTTGGAATGGAAGAAGGAGGAGGAGGAATGAAGTTGAATGAGCTGGTGACTGAGTGAGTCAGTCAGTCAGTGGTCATATAAGGTCGTTTATAAACCTTTAGCCTCAGTTTTTAATCACGCTCTGACCGGATACCACGTCGAGTACATGTACAATCAAGAGACACCACCGAGCCCCGTTATGGGCCCACCAAGTGGAGTAGAGCATCCCTATACCATGACGGTCAGCGGCCCTACCGGATGTGGGAAGTCGTCCTGGGTGATGAAATTCTTAGAGGAAGGGCCCCTCAGCTATACCCGTATAGTTTGGTGCTACATCCAGTGGCAGCCCACCTCTCGATATCGATCAAGCGTATTTCTTCGACCCCGAGCAGGCCAAAGTGGTAGTTCTAGATGATCTGATGAGTGCGGCCAAGGACAATTCACACGTTGCCGACTTGTTTAAAAAGGGATCCCATCATCGGAATCTGTCCGTCATCTATTTGTCCCAGAATCTCTTTCCTCAAGGGCAGTCGTCCAGAGATATTGCCTTGAACTGTCAATACTTCGTGTTGTTCTTCAATCCCATCGACAGAGCGCAAATCCGTGTGTTTGGTAGTCGAATATATCCTGAGAACATCGACCATTTCATGCAGGCGTTTCAAGCCGCGACAAGTCATCCGTACGCCTACCTGTTAGTGTACCCCCGAAGATCGCCGATTGACGACCCACCTGTTACCCGGCGAGGGGTCACCACAACCTGATATACCCCTACCCCATCCACCGAGTCCAAATCTGGCAGTGTCCGTTCATCGGCAGCAATCCACCCCCTTCATACCGCCAGTTCCGGAATATCACCCAATCTTGAAGGGCCAAGCCAAACCCGTACAAGAGAAAGAACACAATGAGAAATCGAGGCCATGGAAGGATGTATTCAAAGAAGGCATGGACACCGCGATGGGCGCGACATTGGAGGTCACAGAAAACAAGTTTCACCACAAAGGGTATTCGAAAGAGGAAGCCGCGATTTTAGTCCATAACACATTATTGTTACCCAGAATAGGACGGGCTTTACGTCAGCAGTATATACTTCTCGTGGTCCATACGAAATTGCTGGACAAAGAATGGTGTCGATTTTGAAAACCCCAGGCATGAGCTGGACAGTGACGTATGTCGGAGCAATGGCTCAAAAGTAACATTTGTTTGAACGCATAATTAAGATCAAAAGCGTCCCACTATAAATAACCCACACGACACCATTTTCCTTATCTCACCATGAGCTCTATAGAGTCCACCTTGCTTGATGTAAACTTTGAACCCAACAACGAGGATATTCTAGCCGAAGTCATACGTCAAGCCGACGTTCAAATCGATGCTATTATTGATACAGCCCAAGGTGGGTTCGCCGAGACATCAACGCATGCGTTGTAATCTTACCACGCTCATAGATGGCATCCAAACAGATAGTACCCGAAGAGGATACCAACAAAACTTCCCGTGCCCAGAATCTGCTGACCCTGCATGAGGCATTTCATACTCTAATGGAGACGCAGCTGGAGACGGGAAATTATCTTCTTCAATCCTCAACATAATGATGTCCGTCCATGATCGATAATGCATAAGTCGTCGGGATATGGCGTTAAGGTGTTGAGACGGGCGTTAAGGCGTAACTACGGGCGTTGACTGGCGTCACTGCATTTCGATGAATTAGTCACAATTTTATGGAATAAGCGTATCCCAAAAACGTGCACAGTGGACATTCAACCGTCAACATAGGTTATATATGCTCTGAGTGCGAACGCACGTTTACCAGACATTACGATATGATGCGACACCAGAAGAATATACATGGAATTGAAGACAAGTAGGAGTCCATTGAGGCGGATGCTGAGAATATGCCAGCTGATTCTGCGAGTCCACCGACTGATAGTGAAACAGAGACTGCTGAGAGTCTATCTACTGATACGGAGAGCTTGACCTCAGATAGTCAGCCTACATCTCAGGGAAGTGAGGAAGAACCTACCTTCTGGGATCATATTGTGTATGAATCTATTAATACTCACGCTGCGGCCCGGGCAGGTTAACTTACAACAGGCGTACATCAAAATGCGCCCCTGCATCAGAAAAAAAACAGCCACGGCGATGTATGAACGGTATAGTCTGCTACCGATTGAAATGAAAGGCGACCCCAAGCATGAAGACCAAGGGTCACTTGGAAGAGGATATGGGACTATCACCCCCTCAGGCCCTGCAGAATGCGATCAAAATGCGGAAACAGCTGTTTCAGGACATGTTGCCGTTACAGTATCCTGGCCATTCGCAACTTCTCGGGGATCTCCGGTTTGAGATGTCCCTCGAAGGCCATTGACGCCATATTGGACTAGAGCGTGGTCACGTGTGTTTCGGTATCAGGGAACTGTCAGTGACGTCACGGGAATTATATCTTGCCAATACGTGGCGTGTGTACCATTTAAACTGATGGTTTTCTATTAAAACGTGCTTCGAATGAAAAGAATAAACAGTTTTTAGAATATCTGACGTAAATCAGAGACTCGCAGGGAAATATTTGCTGGTCGGGGATTAAGGCTTCCGCGAGAGTGATTGGGCTTCGGAGCCACGTCACATCTGGAGATTCATAGGAAATTCATGTTGTCGTCCCCCGAGCGTAGAATCAGTCCCCTTCGTAGATTTCCGCTCGGGAGTTCCGAATGTATCCTGGCCTGCCCGACGAAAATTAGAACAAACAGGTAAGGGCGAACATGGCCGAAGATTGAGCTTTCTGAAATGGAGACTTCTGATTGGACAAGAGCTGCCGAAAATACATCTAACGAGCAAGAACGAATATGACATTCTTTCTCGAATTCTTTCTCGCCTCTGTCTGCATCATGGCGTCAAGGCGTTATGCTAGGGCGATATGGCGTTAAGATAAAGCGTTAAGGCGTTAACATAGACATTAAGGCGCTAACATAGGCGTTAAGGCGTTGCGTGTGATTCCCCTTCTCTCGCTGCAAGTACTGCTACGCATATAACCTTGAAGTGCCTGGGGCAAAGTCAGCACCTCTAAAACTCTCCTTTCTGTACTACTCTTCATTGCGCATGCGCACACGTATCACCACCAGTCTGGCTCTACCCGATAAGAGCTTCAATAGAACACCACTCATTTTTGGATACAGCCTTAGGCTAATGGTTTACAAACGACTTTATATTACCACTCACTCACTCGCATTCCTCGTCCGCCTCCTCTTCCTTCTCCTCCTCCTCTTCCCCTTTCTCTTTCCCTTCCTCCTCCTCCACACACATATACACATACACTGAGGTAACTCCACCAGGTAGCGAGGGCGAACATGTCCACCTCTCCCCAAACGCGCTCCTTTGCACTTCCGAATTCCCCCATTCTCTACTACTCCCCGAGTGCGCAGGCGCATATCACTCCCAGTCTGACTTTAGTCCACAAATGCTTGATTAGTATCCCCCAAAGGACCCATTCGGACCAATATTGAACCATCTGGACACCAAAACGGCCATTCCAATCAACTTTTTCTACTGCGCATGCGCAGATTGGCGGTATTTCCACTACACATCAATCCAGTCGGATGCTCTCCCACCAATGCTTCAAGATGACACACCATACGACCCATTCGGACCAATAGTGGGTCATCTCGATCCGAAAACGTCCATTCGAATGCATTTTTACTACTGCGCATGCGCGCCATATTCCCTACTTCCACGAACCACCAGTCCAGTCGGAGGCTCCTCCGCGATTGCTTTACTGTAACACCTCCCGCACCCCATTCGGACCAAGAATGGTCCCTCAAACACTCAAACAAACCCTACGCACCCCCAAAATGCTGGCTTTCGCTACTATTCCTACTGATGACGTCACTGGTTACATGGACTTTACTCAAGTCGTGGTCTACACCGCCAGAGCTTCAATGTGAGACCCTATATACACGCGCTATTTGGATACGATATAGCCCTCAATCTCTCAAATATGCCCCTGCACACCTCCAAAATGCCCACTTTAGCTACTACTTCTCGATGAACATGCGCACCATAGCCTTCCTTCTATGACCCACCCCTCCAGTCGGACGCTACTCCACGAGTGATTCAAACTGAGACCTCCCACGACCCATTCGGACCAGGGATAATCCACAACGACCCCAAAACATTCACCCCAAACGATACTTGCCCAGTGCGCATGCGTCATCAGAACAAAATTCGCCCCATGGTCACGAGACCCCTCCTATTGTCTTGCACAGGATGAGACAGAGACAATAAGATGCCACACCCCATAGTAATATCCACAAGAAAAAAACTCCCACCCCAATACTCCTACCTAATACTCCTTGGTACAGCCGCCAACAGAGTTAGTGCCCCGTCAAAGTTGTTGCCCTTTGTGTCCAGAGTGTATAGATAGTGCTACGATTATAATTTTCATATTATCCCGGTATCGGCGAATTTGCCCCCTGGACGCATGGATACAGCCTGAGGCTAATGGTTTACAAATGACTTTATATGACCGCTCACTCATTCACTCGCAATCCTCCTTCTTCTCCGCCTCCTCCATTTCCTCCTCCTCCTCCTCCTCCACACGCATCTACACAAACGCTGAGGTAACTCTATCAGGTAGGGAGAGCGAAAACATGGCCACCTCTCCCCAAACGCGCCACTTTGCACTTCCGAATCTCCCCTTTCTCTACTAATGCCAGAGTGCGCGGGCGCATATCACTTCCAGCCTGACTCTAGTCCACGCGTGCTTGACTAGTATACCTCTCACGATCCATTCGGATCAATATTGAGAGCGAATAGTGGTCCATCTGGAACCTGAAACGTCCATTCCCATGTCATTTTTCCACAATTTCCTGTCTATTTTCTGTCCGCGGAGGCTTCTTCCAGGAAGTGACCGCATCACTGCCAGATATGACGGTAAATGTTCGGTAAACATCTATTTACAGATATGACGGGCTCAACGCGGAGAAATACATCTCCGGAGTCACTTCCGCTCACGTGACACTTGAGCCCTTTGAACAACCACCTCGGTCTAATAACACCCCAGCCACCAGTCAGATTTTTGGACCGGATTCGGGGCCTTCGCGCACATCGCCGGAAGTGACATCATATATAGTAAAATAGATGTTTACCGAACATTTCGATTACTTTTGAAGTCTGCATAATACCTCTGTTGACCTAGCGTTAAAAAGAATTATCTGGAGATAATTTTCCCTGATTATCTGGACAGAGCATATGAAAAGTAGTTCGCTCATGTGAAACACTAAAGGAGTTGTTCGGCCGGATTCAAACTGAACCGTGCGTTGGTTGGTTTCCCCTATACGTCATAGCAACGTAGTAAAGGTCAACTTATGCTATTGGTGGCAGGGATGTTAATGGAGCCTGCGAAATGGAGCATGCAGCAGAAAAAATCAAATCTGGTAAGCTCAGTTCGAAATACTGGTGGAAATTATGTAAATCATTCTTATCAAATTCTAACTCCAATTTTACTGAAATTCCTCCGCTTCTGAAGCCCGACGGCTCGTATGCTCATACCTCCGAAGATAAAGCACAAGTTTTGAACGAGTATTTTGCCAAGATCTGCAGACTGAGTGACAACAATGCTGAACCTCCTGACTTGCCTCCCCCTAACCGCCCAACATTATCCCAAATTATAACCGACGAATCGACTGTGCTAGATATTTTAAGTAACTTAGACCTTAGTAAAGCTGTGGGTCCCGATGGAATCAGTCCTAGGCTACTGTATGAGTCTCGAGAAATTTTGAAGCCAGTTTTGACAGAGTTTTTCAATGCGTCGCTAGATCGTGGTACATTTCCTAAGGCATGGAAAACAGCAAATGTAACACCTGTCTTCAAACACGGCAATCATCATGAAGTCAATAACTATCGTCCTATTTCACTGTTAAGTTGCCTTAGTAAAGTAATGGAAAGAGTGGTCTTTCAAACAGTTTTTGATTTTCTGAAAGATGATATCTCTGAACTCCAGTATGGTTTTCTGCCTTCTAGGTCAACTGTGTCTCAACTTCTCGATATATATTTTGATATAGCCAAGGCCCTGGACGATGGCAAAGAAGTTCTGTTTATATTCTTCGATATCTCGAAAGCCTTCGACAGGGTTTGGCACAAAGGTCTATTGTCGAAGTTGAGACACCTTGGCATAGACGGCAGACTACTACAGTGGTTCCAGAGCTATTTAACCTCTAGAGCACAAAAAGTGGTACTGCAAGGTAAAATTTCAAGTGTGGTCCGTCTTGAAGCTGGAGTGCCCCAAGGATCTGTCTTGGGACCTTTACTTTTTCTATTATATATAAATGATCTACCAGATGGTATTCTTAGTAATATTCGACTTTTCGCAGATGACACCTGCCTATATGTTATTTCAGATAAATTATCCGATGACATAGTCACTATTAATCTTGACTTGGACCTACGGACCATGCAGGACTGGGCACGAACATGGCTCGTCGACTTTAATCCATTAAAGACAAAATCAGTTATCATTTCAAGGCGGCGACAACCGTCGAATGTTGTCCTTCGGTTTGCAAATAAAGAAATTAATAAATGTAATTCACATAAACATCTTGGGGTCACATTCAATCATCACGGTTCTTGGAATAATCACATCGATAATCTGGTTAACGCTGGCTTAAAAAAATTGTCAATATTCCGTGGTTTAAAATATATTTTAGATCGCAGATGCTTAGAAATCATGTACAAATCATTCCTAAGACCTAGTCTAGAATATGCTGACGTGGTTTGGGACAACATCACCGTCGACCAAATGAATCGCATTGAATCCATTCAGAAACAAGCATTGCGCATCATAACTGGCTTAACTGTAAGTGTTCCCACAAACATACTTTACGAAGAAGTAGGATTTATATCCTTATCTGAACGTAGGAAAATGCACCGTCTAGTTGAGTTTCATAAAATAATAAATTCTAAGACGCTTGTTAATCTTAAAGCTAAAATTCCTCCACTGACAAGTTCTAGGCATAAGTATCCTGTCAGATCTGCCACACAGCTGACTCCGTTTTATTGTCGTACAGAAACTTTCCGTAGGTCTTTTTTCCCCTTCACCGTAAATGATTGGAATGCAATGCCAAACGATTTTAAAACAGTTTCTGAACTTGCTCAATTTAAAAGTAAGCTACAAAAAGTATATTGCTCTCCGCGCCCACCAATTTGGTACTATCATGGTGATCGTCTGTATAACATTTTATTATGTAGATTACGTAACGGTTGCAGTTCTTTGAAAAGTGACCTGTTACAAAATCATATCAGCGATTGTTCTAAGTGCAACTGTGGCTATTCCGACGAATCTGCTGAACATTATTTGCTCGAATGCCCCGTGTACAAAACTGAACGGGAATTGTTAATGCAAAAAATCCGATCTACTGGCTATAGTGGTAAGGTAAATAGTACACTCTTGTTATTTGGTAATTATGACCTTTCAGTTCCGGTAAATCTACAAATATGCCAAGCAGTCTGTAACTTCATTGCCATGACAAAAAGATTTTGAGTTAAGCATGAGTCCTTGTTCTTAAACCATATTAAACCATATATAGTTCGCGGCCGGGCATGGCCTGGTTGGAGTATATGTGCGTTAAAGCCCCGACTCTTTCTCTTTCTCTCTTTCTCTCTTCTAGCTCATCTTTGATGAGGTTCTTAAGTTTGTTGTCTTACATCCTGATCATTTACGCTATATGTATTGCTATTATTTCTAGACTCTAGCTCCTTTGCTTTATACCGGTCCAACAAGAGCGATATACTGACTTTCTGTCTGCACTTTCTGTCACCGAATGTATGGTATTATGTTACTTCTCTAATTTTGCTGTATATATTGTATTAATGTATAGGGGGACCCAGGATAAGTCTCGGCTTAATGTGGTCCCCAGACTAAATAAAAAACAAGTTTAAATCAAATGGAGCATGCGCTGTGGGGAGGTTGCCCTTTGAAAGGGGATTTGACCGCTTATTTGAGTGCAACTTCCGGGTCCTTCGTAGCGTGACATGGCGATGATGTCGCTTCCGGTTCCGGTCACGTGACCGGAAGTGACCTTTGACGCCTGCGCACCATTATTATTTGGTATTGTGCGCATGCGCAGGGGTCAAAGGTAATTTCCGGTCACGTCACCGGAACCGAAAGTAACGTCATTGCCACGTCACGCCACGAAGAACCTGGATGTTGCTCTCAAATACGCGATTAAATACGCTTTCTATACTAATAACCAAGGACGAACCGTGACTTGTCTCCAATGTGGAGAATAGTATCCTGGCTGGGTTAGAAGATGGGGGCCGGACACTCTTAGCCACCGGACATTCTTAGCCTCTACACCGGCACTCTTTATGGAGGAATCAGCTATTGTCCAACATAAACTAAGCTTTATGTATTCTACAGTAATTATTTGAATCCGGAAACTTATTTCTTATTTTTTCTAATCTCAAAATATAGGGAACAAAATTTGGACAATGACTAGCTAGGCCCTACTTGATGTTTAATCTGACGTTAATATATAGATACCAGAGGAATTGTACAAACTGCCTCAGCAAGTCCGCTCTCCAATAACATTATACGGCCTATCAAATATTATATACGTTGAAAATTGACCGAAGTCATACTGTGGCCCGCATACCCTATCAATGAATAGACTGTTCCACAGATGGCCTATTCGTCATGTAAGGAAAACACAAGTTTTCCGGTGTCGCAAAATAAGGCATCTTTAAGATCAGAAGGATTTTACATATTTTTGGCATTCGAGACCTCAGTATAATTATAGCCAAATGGCAACTCCTTGAAAGTTCCGTTTTGCGCCGTGGTTCCGTTTTGCGCCACCTTCCCCCACGACCGAATTAGTAGGACCTAATAACCATTATCTAGGAAACAAAATAATGCATTTTGAAAACAAATATTTCACCTGATGATTTATATCCCAGAGAGGCCCGAAAAAAACTAGCCTTATTCAATGTGCCTCGGCAGGTGCATGATAAATGTGTTGTGTTGTGAAGTATAATACATTCATCTGGGATATATTAGTATATCGACACAATTAAAATGTTTCGTCTATCCTCTTTCAACAAAGTAGACTCACCAAAACCTAAATAAAATACCGAACAGTTAGTAAAGGCCTAACAAACATATCATCCTTAAAAAAATTAACTCGGACTGTTCAAAATCAATATTTTTGCCCGTAATATAAATTTTTACCACTGGTAGTTTTTACTTCGAATATAGGTGTAACTGCTCTATGGGGGTGGTAGCTTTCTACTGATAATAATGTAATGTGATTCCCGTTCTTAACATGGGAGTCAGATGGCTTGTCCCACTGTGCCCCGGCGTGTCCCACACTGTCAGTGTCTCGTGCATGCCCCATGTCCTGTGCCCTCTCCATGATCATGCTATGTGCACAAAACAATGATCAAACTGGTTTCGCCACATAATAAAAATAATGTAATGCCCTGGATAACGGTGGTGAATGTGACTAGGCATGATTCTGTTGGCTGCCGAAAAATAGATGATATAGATTTTATTTTTAGCCCTTTTACGTGCTTTGTGATCATAGTGATGGGTCTGTTTCTCAATGGCAATTTTTATTTGGCGGGAACTTCAGTGATTGGCTATTCCTCTACGGATTTAACCTCGATAGTTTCGTATCCGTAAATATTAATAGAAACTATTGATATCGTGGGTTAATGTCGTAAATGTCATAATCATCTTCACTAGGTTTCATTTCAATACGCTAAGCATGTTCTTGGAATGCATTTTCGGATGGCAAAGAAAATTAGGTCATTCGAAACAGTGGCTTGGAATACTGCATATAATAACAAACCCAGAAAGTGACGGAAGAAGAACTGTCATTACTTACTTACTTAATTTATCAAAATCAGTCCTGAATTCATCTCGTCAAGAGTGGTCGACAACAACAGTTCTGCCTGGTAAGTTATCTTTTGATCAGTTGTCATGGTCATGCATGCTGAGTGGAGAAATTGTTTGTTGTTGCTCTCAGCAAACACAAGCAGTGGAAACCAAGCATTTCCGTACAACCACAACCTCAGCCAGATCATTTTTTATTTTATTATTTTGCACAAATTCACAATCTTCTTGTACGAATATATTGCCTTTGGCCCCAGCGGGGTGTAATTGTGCAAATAAATCTCTCTTTCTGTCTCTGATACCGATATTTATATGCTTAAATGATGATAGTAGGAGGTTTTTCAATCAATTATCAGTAGAGTAGAAATTGACTGCTATGTGGGCATCTGTGTGACCCCTAGCATGACTGCCCCGTTATTGGACAGGCCCTATTATTGGACACCTAGACCCAGCGGGGCTATTTTCTGGGAATATTACATGACAACTGTAATACAAATTTAATTTTACAGTTGAGTTACAAAGACACGCTGATAAATTTCTGTTTACTCACGGAATTTGTGCACGTTAAGCCCTCATGCGGGTCGGAAATAGTCTCACAAATTTGGGTGAAAAAATGCATCAGAAAATTTCCTCCAGTTTCAGAGTTTCATTCCTGATTGCAGGTTTGATTAAATTCAAAGAAATTTGGCTGAAAATGTTCCCACAAATATGGAGAATCTTCAGTCTGAATCTCAGTGTGCAACACGACCGGAGTTTGGCAAACGATGTATGTTTCCCCTACCACTCCATCTAAAAATAGAACATTCCCGGGGAGCAGCCAGTTTACGATAGCATGACATGTGGCTCACAGTGGCAATAGCACTGATTGACAGCCAAGGATAATGGGCAGTCCCAAAAACTGCAAAATTTGGGACTGGCTGAATCTTCGATGCCCATTCCAAAACTCATTTGTGGGCTACAGTGCGGATTCGATGTTTAAATATTCTTGGAGGTTTACTAAAGACTGTGGGACAAACAATTTTACAGTAAGTGGATTAGTTTCAAATAAATCCATCACTGAAAAAGTGTCCAATAACTGGGCGCAAACTTGCATTTTCATACCGTGGATGGTCCCTGAGTTTCAACTATTCCCAGTCTCTCCCCATATTTTTTCTTCAATATTTTTTTATGACGATTTATCACTAAAGATGTAGTCCTTTATCCAGTGTTACTTTCTCGGCCATACGTGGTTGCATGGACGACCTGCAGACTCTTATTCTTAAAAAGTGTCCAATAACCGGGCAGTCATGCTAGCCCGAAAACATCGGCTAAGGAGTCTATTTTTGTTTTGGTTGTTGTTGCTGAATTGTTCCTTGATCCTTGAATCGGGCTCCTTAGCTCAAATCACTGATAGGGCCCGAAATGAAAAGGACGTGAGTCGCTCGAGATCTTTAACTGCACACAGCGTGGGGAATTGAGACAGAGGCACCAAAAGCATTTTATCGAATAAATAATATGATTTGGCATCTCCAGCACTATGACAGGGATGGCGTATTTGACTGAAATGTTTTGAATTCGACTGAAGAAACGGAAACTTGGTCGGTTATTTGATCATAGCTCGCTTAATACTGGTGCGGTTTTGAGTCTAAACGTTCTAAATAGCTGAAGAGTTTCTCTTTTCAATAATATATAGTTTGATAACAAAAGTATTTTTATTTTTGAGATAGTGAGCAACTGAAATTTATAATCGTGTCGACTTTGCTGAAATTTTTTTGGGACCAACCGACATGCGTTTTTTCTTGTCCGGAAAATTATTGCGTGAACTGACTGAAATACTTTTATGTTTCCGGAATTCTCTACTTTTTTACGAATAAAATGCGTAAATTTTATATCATTTTACTCGTTAAAAAGTAGAGAATTCCGGAACCGTTGTTTCCATCTGGAAGTGGCTATAGCCGATCTAGATGTTGATAGCAGAGCTGATTGAATCTTTTGACATCTGACAAAGATGAAAGACTTTTCTCTTCACAAACTTGGCCTATGGCGAGGGTTTAGTATAATATTTGAAGTGTCAGATCATCATTTGAAAGGACATGTGTACAAATTGGGTCATTGTTGCTCTTTGTGTTGCAGGTGTCAGTATGTGTAAAGATGGCTTCACCTGAACCAAGAGAATCATCTCCGTCATCTGGAGAATGGACACTGGTTAATGACCAGGGAGAGGAGGAGGTTCGTTAATTGGGGGCTTCCTAATATCAGTCTCAGACAAAATGTGCAGTGACAGCGTTCGAAATGGCGGCCTGCTATTGGCTAAAAGCAGGCCAAAATTTTGACAAAGCAGGCGATGTGGAAAATGACCTGCTAAGAAAAAAAATCTCGACCGAAAGTAGCAGGCCATAATTTTCCTGGCCATTCCTTAGTTTCCTGCCTATATATAATTTTGTTTCCGTTGCACACAACGTAAATTGAATTCTTCGTGGGCGATATCATCGTACAAATACTCCACTAAAAAAATAAAATCTGCAGAACAAGGCAGCGGTCGAAATAACGCCTGCCTACCTACCGCCGCCGGCAAGTGAATTTTTCCCCGTGACAAGTTGCAAAAAAATCTATCTGTCGCATGCGGAAAGTAGGATTTCATCCAGTAAAAACGATAAAATGCGATCAATTTTCGTAAATACCTTTTAGGAGTCTAGATCTATCTGAAGCAACGGACAATCCAAGAAATAATCCATTGAAAATTTATTCCAAGCCGATCTTTGGCCATTGTTGTTAGATTTCTCTGTCAACATTTCCCGCGCCAATTTCACTTCCGGTTGCTGCGCGTCAATTCATGCGCGGTGGTCCGGTGCATGCAAAAGTCGGACCTGTTACGAAACGGAATCGGACTATCTGTTGTTTTTTTTTCCAGTTGGTACCGATGGTAAATAATATTGTTGGC
>JAVTVY010056981.1:0-32025 GCA_036873755.1 Hanleya hanleyi | reverse complement strand
TTCCGACATTGATATATCTACGATCAGTTTTCTTGAACACAGATACTATTAATAAACTTAGACGGTCAATAAGGTCCTGATGAGGGATTGTAGTATAGAGAGTCGAGAAATCCCATGTGGATACATGTCTGTACGGTAGGTGACCTTTAGCATCAAGTTCTTCCGTAAGACATTTTGAGTTTTTCAATATCCATATACATTCAACGCCAGAGTTCTTAGAAATAATGGCGCAATACCTTTCCCAAAATGCTTTTACCTCCTGAAGGGCTCTCGTCAATAGGGTTGAAAGAAGCTTGGTGGTGCAGCTTCTAGAACCAGCTATGAATCTAGCTTTGTATGGTGATTTGTGCATTTTGGGAGTCCAGTATATTATTTTTGGGTATGTCGCTATGATTGGCTGGAAGACAAATACCTCTTTCCCCATGAGAAACTTGTGATTCTCAGTTAAATAAATCTTCCAGAGTAAATGCAGTTTGGGAGTAAGTAGATGTATTTGATGAAGATATATCTACACTCAATTCTTTAACCAGCACCTGGTAATAGTAATATTTACATATGAATATTATATTATTCGGAGCTTTGCCTGCTGGGACTATGACGAATTTACTCTGGAGATTTGCTAGAACTTCTTGCGAATCGAGGTTTCTCAGTACTTGTTTTGCTTGGGGAAGAGTACTTCTGTCAATATGGCGGATTGTTTCAACGACATTGCTCTTGGTGAGGTCCAGCCAATCAGCGAGTACTGTAGGTTCAACTTTTTCTCGCTTAGACCAATCAATAACGTACTGTTCTAATGCAGTCAGGACTATCTTCTGGTCCGCCTTCAGATTTATTCTTCTTGGCTCTCTATATTTAGGTCCTTTCATCAGGGGTAATTTCAGATCCTTATCACTCACCACATCAAGGTCACCAGTCACAATATGTTTGCATGGTGTATAGATAAAGTTCGACAATTCACAATCACAACTATAGCCTCCTGACGTGATAAGTTCCAGTCAAACTCCTTGACAGCATTGGAAACCCGGATGTTGACAAGATCCCGGATGTAACATCCACTGCCCACACACACACACACACACACGCGCGCGCAATGCGGCTCAGTCGTACGCCAGTACATCTCGGCCCTCGACTTGGGGATAGTTGAACTGAGTGTGCTAAAAATAGATCACCAGCTAGCGTGCTATAAAAGGGAAGCGGCCTGGCCGTTTCATCAGACACTGTCAACCACCAAGATGTTCACTTGCACAACTTGCCAGAAGCAGTTTACTCGTCTGCACGACTTGCACCGCCACAAGACCTCCACCCACAACGATGCACGGTATACTTGTATAACCTGCGCACGGTCATTTAATCGGAAGGATCCTTTACTGCGCCACGAACGCTCATTCCACGAGGGCGCGACGGAACAATGTAAGGATTGTGGTCAACTCTTCAAACGACGCAGCCAGATAAGACGGCATCAGCGTTTGATTCATGCCCCATCTCTACAGTTTGGGCGACAACTTTCCACTGAGGAGGAGCCGCGGAAGGTCAGACCCAGTGAAGATGAGCCCAGGGGGACGAACGCCACTGGTGATGCGATGACGGAGAGCCCGCCTATACCCACAGTTCAGAAGAGCCTGGATATCCAGCCGGACCCCACCGTTACGGTTTCGAGTCATACGCCTGACAACATCGAACATTTTCTGGACGAGCTCATAAATGTTCCTAGCGATCTCTTACAGGACGCCCATCCAGTGAGTGACATCTATCGGTGCCATTGGTCCATGATACGGCAATGTTTCAACCGTCATTGCCCTATTCAAAATATCTACAATTTCCGACTGACCGACCTCGCCCATCTACGTAGCTACATGGAAGCCATCTTCAACGACCCAAACTACGGCCTTCAAATTGAATCTGGCGTTTGGTTATGTGCTGCAGCATAAGGAGACAGTCCAAGTCCGATACTTTACCCGAGCGGTAACATCCAGGTATTTGACCAACCGTTTACCATCATTAACCAGGTGTCGCTAGAAACGATGCTGGAGAAACTGGACACCGTGGATCCCCTGGAATGGGCCCAACAACAACGCCCCAACACCAAGTGGACAGTGGAGAGGGTGACCAATGTTACGTTTTTCGTTACCAAGCTGACCGGCCCCCTCGGCTGAATGCGTCACCCGTGCACTGATGAATACCATAACATGCCGTACATACTCTATATGTCTACATGCTGATCGTTGACTTGAGTTCAGTAAACACTTGTACCTAATGTGACGGTGGGTTAAATAATAAAACATGGTGTTTCATATTTCAATTTGTTTTGCTGTGAACATACTAAACATGCCCAGGGCGGCTCCCCCAGCCTGGGTATAACATTGGGGATAATAAACTGTATGAACATTGCTGAACTTGTTGTTATTCACGACAACGGCTATCCGATTGTATAATACAGAACATATATTGTATAATACAGGACATATATGACACAATACAGGACAGATATGGTATAATACAGCACAGATTTGGTATAATAGAGGACATACTGTATAATACAGGACAGATTTGGTATAATACAGAACATATATTGTATAATACAGTACAGATTTGGTATAATACAGGACAGATACTGTATAACACAGCACAGATTTGGTATAATACAGAACATATATTGTATAATACAGGACAAATATGGTACAAAACAGGACAGATTTGGTATAATACAGGACAGATATTGTATAACACAGCACAGATATGGTATAATAGAGGGCAAATATTGTATAATACAGCACAGATTTGGTATAATACATGACATATATGGTACAATACAGGACAGATATGGTATAATGCAGCACAGATATGGTATAATAGAGGAGAAATATTGTATAATACAGAGCAGATATGGTATAATACAGGACTAATATGGTACAATCAGGGATTCCGCTAGGGTCTATTTGGGTCCGTTGACTCCCCCACTGAATGAAATAAAAATTCCCCTTTTGGTCTGCTTGTTATGAAGTAAAGTGGTAGCTAAAGGTTTAAAATGTTACTTTATATCCCTCCAAGTCTTCCCTTCGTGAATATCAATGAAAACACATGTGGAAATTCACATTTGAAAAGACGGAAATTGCCGGAATTAGGACAATGACCGGACGGTTCTCTGAAGCACGTGGAAAATTTCCCGCTTCCCGAGGTATGATAGCACTCCATTTTCAGCCAACATTCTGCGACTACAGTCTGTCCATCCAGCCAGATTTCTGCTCTTCCAGCGCAGGCCACGGAAATGAAAGTAGAAGCTCTGGAAGGTCAAGTTAACAACTGTCATCATTCGGGTATATTATTAGATCATCTGAGGGCATAATTTTGTTCGCCATGATGTTTTTCAGCTCTCACTATCAAAATCTGTTCATGTGGTGCTCTCCACCACGTCCGCGTATCGACTCGGTTAGCGATCGTCCCGGAAGATTTCTGCTTCCAAGTTCAAATTATCGCGGTAATACATACGTAGCGAAGAGTGTAAATAGACTTTAAACAGACGTTCCTGCTGTTAATCTTTATTATAAAATCCATCTCTAGACGCTCTCTCAGGCCATCAATTTAAACGGCAATTATCAAAAATCTTCTGCCGCCGCGAGGGGGGAAACCACCCTCTCGGACTCTCCCTCTTCGGTCGCTACGCTCTCTAAGACTTGGTCGCTTCGCTCCCTCGTATTTGCGGACCCAGATTTTTTTTTCTGGCGGAATCCCTGACAATACAGGACAGATACTGTATAATACAGGACAGATTTGGTATAATACAGAACATATATTGCAGAATACTGGACAGATATTGTATAATACAGGACAGATATTGTATAATACAGCACAGATATGGTATAACACAGGACAGATATTGTATAATACAGCACAGATTTGGTATAATACAGCACAGATTCGGTATAATACAGGACAGATAGTGTATAATACAGGGCAGATTTGGTATAATACAGGACATATATGGTATAATAGAGGACAAATATGGTACAATACAGGACAGATTTGGTATAATACAGGACAGATATTGTATAACATAGGACAGGTATGGTATAATACAGGACATATATGGTATAATGCAGGACAGATGTGGTATAACACAACAAAGATATGGTATAATGCATGACAGATATGGATGATCCATCTCTACACCAAATACCTTCCTTCACTGCCCCAAAATGTTCAGTTTGGCTACTACTCGTACTGATGACGTCACAGATGACGTGAACATCCCTCAAATCGGGGTCTACACCCCGAGAGTTACAAAATGACACCACCCAGGACGCATTCGGACCAAGGATAGTCCATCTCGACACCAAATACCTTCCTGCACTGCCCCAAAATGGCCACTTTACTTACTACAACCAACTGCGCATGCACAGATTGACGCGACTTGCATTTAAAAACACGCCATTCTGACTCTACCCCACACAAGCTTCACTTTGACACCTTCCACGACCCATTTGGACCCATAGCGGTCCATCTCTACCCCAAACACACACCCACATACCCCCCAAAATGCCTGCTTTCTATACTACGGGCCAGACTGCGCATGCGCAGAATATTGAAAACGGACGAACCATTAGTCGATATATTACAAACTCCACGAGAGCTTCAAAATAAGACCTCATACGACACCATAGGATCATTAGGGACTCACCTAGACCCCAAAACGTCCACCCCGTATGGGCCTATACCCCATAGCCATGCAGCATAGGCCTCTGGGCTTACCTAGGCCTCCGTGAACTTTTTTTCCAAAAATTTCACCGTTTCGCTCAAACCCTTCCCATCGTGTTCTAAATGACGAGACGTGAAAAACAAATCCAAACAACCCATATCACAATGAACGTGTGTGAATTTCCCAGGTTGAACCTATACCCCCATATAGCCAGTATGGGACTATATGGGCTATATGGTACTTTTCCAAAAAAATTCACCGTTGCGCCCGAGACCCTTCCCATCGTGTTCTAAATGACGACGTGAAAAACAACCAAACAACCCATATCACAATGAACGTGTGTGAATTTCCCAGGTTGAACCTATACCCCCATATAGCCAGTATGGAGCTATATGAGCCTATATACAGACCTCGGTGACTTTTCCAAAAATTTCACCGATTCGCTCCGGGACCCCGCCCATTGTTTTTTTTCTCGGCGAGACGAGAAAAACGAGACCCCACAACCCATAGTAACACCCACTAAAAAAATTGACCACCCCTCCCCCCATATAGCCAGTATGAGCCTATATACAGACCTCGGTGACTTTTCCTAAAAATTTCACCGATTCGCTCTGGGACCCCTCCCATTGTATTTTTCTCGGCGAAACGAGAAAAACGTGACCCCACAACCTATAGTAACACCCACAAAAAAATTGACCATCCCCATACCCCATACAGGCATTTTCTCTTATATTGTATAATACAGACCCCTATTGTAGGGGTAAAGTCCGTGTTCCGCTTTTTATAGTTTCGGGAAAAAATCCTAATTTTACATGCACCCACCCCATTGACTTGATAGGCAGACCCCGATAAGCCCGGGGACCGATATTAGCCCTTTTGGCTAGAGTTGATAGGGGTTTTCCCCTATTTTAGGGGTGAAGTCCGTGTTCCGCTTTTTATATTTTCGGGAACAAATCCTAATTTTACATGCACCCACCCCATTAACTGAATGGCCCTCGAGGAGCGCTTCACTTTGACACCTCACTCGACCCAATCGGTCCACTAGGGACCCACCCCGGTCACAAAACGTTTATTCCCATCATACTCTTTTTAGGCATTCCCCGTATACATTAACATTGGAAGTTACTTGGTTGACATGGAACTACTTTCTGTCCGCGGAAGTGACGGCATCACCACCAGACCGCGGAAGAATACAAAGGTTAAAGGTTGCCGGAACTACTTTTGACCTCCACGTGACCTTGAGCTGGTGGCGCCCCCTGGCGCCACAGAGGTAAAAGGCGATGCGGCGTCCCCTATACTTTAACCTGGAAAAAAGGGCACCAAGAGTTACCTCCCTGGAAAATGTGACCTGAAATCAATGCTTTATACTACTCACATGGTTCTTAGCACCGGCTTGATCGATAATAGATACAAATATTTCAGAGTGAAATATGTAATGATGTAATAGCTCCATCTAGTCATCTGTTGGAAAATGATGACTACAGCAGAATCAAATGTACCATTGAATATATATTTCATCACAGGATATCAATATTCATAAATTATCTCTATGACATGACGGATACTTACCGTACCCAATAATGCCGGCATTTAATTAACATCATGTGTGTAATGAGTTTTCTAGATTGAAAACAATATTTCATATAGACCATTATATCTTTCTACTTGAACTAGATCAAACAATAATGGTTTGTCATGTCAAATTCTGTGTTAACAATTTATTTCCGAGTTGGATATATCAGAGAAATAAATGGTCAACAGATGTTAAAAACAAATTAACGTTTTCATTAAAACTGTTCCACCACATTTCATCTTCAACCCATCAGTATCGATACATTCATTTGTGACACCTTTTCAAAGCATTTTGATATATTTTTATCGCCCCCTTTTCCACCGCTTCAATCATCATTATACCTAGATCTATTTGCAATAGAAATATATATTTCAATACAAAAAAACATGCAAAAAAATTAACAAATTCTGGGTACTATGGTTCGGTGCTGTAAACGTCTGTGACTGATATTTTCAACTAAATTTTATAAATCACATTAATATCACAAGCAGATATCTTTTCTTTATTTCAGAATATGTATGCAAGAGACCAACCTTGGGGCATGTATTCCTCCGCGGTGATGCGGTCTGGCGGTGATGTGGTCTGCCTTCGCGGACAGAAAGTAGTCCCAAAACCGTGGGTTTTCTTGAGAATGTTCGGCAATCGTCTGGTGCGACAGGGTCCCCTAGTGGACTGATTGGGTCGAGTGATGTGTCAAAGTGAAGCGCTCCTCCAGGGCCATTCAGTCATGAGTGGGCGCATGTAAAATTAGGATTTGTCCAGAAAATATAAAAAGCGGAACACGGACTTTACCCCTAAAATAGGGGAAAACTCCTATCAACCCTGTCCCAAAGGGCTAATATCGGTCCCTGTCTTATCGGGGCCTGCTGAGAGAGGTAGCATGGGGGAGTGGGTGTATCCAAATTTAGGATTTGTTGCGAAAATATAAAAAGCGGAACTCGGACTTTACACCTACAATAGGGGAAAACTCCTATCAACCCTATCCCAAAGGTCAAATATCGGTCCCTGGATTATCGGGGCCTGCTGATAGAGGTAGGGTGGGGGAGTGGGTGTATGTAAATTTAGGATTTGTCGCGAAAATATAAAAAGCGGAACACGGATTTTACCCCTACAATAGAGGAAAACCCCTATCAACCCTATCCCAAAGGGCTAATATCGGTCCCCGGGCTTATCGGGGCCTGGGTGCATGGGTGGGTGCATGTAAAATTAGGATTTGTCCCGAAAATATAAAAAGCGGAACACGGACTTTGCCCCTACAATAGGGGAAAACTCCTATCGATCGTATCCCAAAGGGTGAATATCGGTCCCCCGGGCTTATCGGGGCCTGCTGAGAGAGGCAGGGTGGGTGTATGTAAAAGTTTCTCCAGAAAAAATATAAAAAGCGGAACACGGACTTTACCCCTACAATAGAGGAAAACTCCTATCAACCCTATCCCAAAGTATAGTCACGGGATATTCATTCACATTGACCTTTGACCTCTTGGGTCAATGAGCGTCAATATGCTCTTTAAGTGCACAAAGGTCAATGAACGCTTCTGGGATTAGGATGCGTAGGTGTATGACGTCACTTCCGGTAGGCGTGAATCGGGCGTGACCCTGGGGAACATGTTTAGACCTGTCTGACCTACATCCGGGTACTTTCCTGTGAGTGAGTGAGTGAGTGAGTGAGTGGGATCCGACTGGACTAATGTATCGTCCATTTTCAACATTTTGAGCAAGCGCAGTCTGGCCGTACGGGCACAGCCATGGCATTTTGGGGATTCGTGGAGGTTTGTTGAGTGATTGAGGGACCATACCTGGTCAAATGGACCGTGTGGGGTATCAGTTTTACATCCGGGTCCTAATCTTACATTTAGGAGTAGTATAGAAAGCAACAATTTTGGGGCTCCGAGCTCCCGCCTGCCTCATCGCCGAGCTTCCGACTACTCCATCCCCGAGCTCCGAGCTCCCGTCGTTACGCCATAACGCCCGTCGTTACGCCTTAGCGCCCTAGCATAACGCCTTGACGCCATGATATACACAGATGAAAGAAAAACAACAACAAGGATGAGAGATGAGAGAACAACAACAACATGTTTTTTTCATATGGTTTATTCTCCCCTCCAGTACATCATACCCACGCTGGGGAAGCCGCGTTGGGTATGTTTACAATTCAAGAATATTCTTGTCCAATCAGAGGCCGCCATTTGGCGTTGTATCAGTCATATTCGTTCTTGCCCGTTACTGCGCTAGATGTATTCTCGGTTGCTCTTGTCCAATCAGAAGTTGTCGTTTCAGAAACTTTCATCTTTGCTCGGTGTGACCTAATCGTCGTCGGGCAGGCCTGGATATTGTTCGGGCAGCATGTCCTGAAAGAGTTGTTTGCGCATTCTGATCGCATTTTCCAGGGCCTCAGTGGGTGGTAGCCCCATATCCTCTTACAAGTGACGCTTGGTCTTCATGATGGACCTGTGTGTGGGGTCGCCTTTCATTTCAAGCGGTAGTAAGGTATACTGTTCATAGATCGCCATGGCTGTGCCCGTAGGCTACAGGGTGCACCAGGTATGTGTGTGTGTGCGCCTGCGTACGATGACGTCACTTCTGAGCAGCGCAGGGTCAAAGGTCACTTCCTGTCACGTGGTCAAATGTCACTTCCGGTCACGTGACCGAAAGTGCACTCAGAGTTCAAAGGTTAATCGTCCCCCAAAACCCCTTTATCGCTCGTTAAGGCACTGAGACGGGCGTTAAGGATAGCTATCCCCTTAGAGGCAGTTTTTGCACCCCCATGACAATTTGTCGTCTGTATCAATAAATATACAAGATAACCGTAATAAACTATATATTTTATGAAAGCATACATCGTAGGGATTCCAACTATATGATTTGTATAACTGACGCTGCTACTATGTAGAAAATATTCCAATTTTAAAAAATTAAAATGAAAACAATAGCGTCCATTTTTCAATTGAAATTTCATGAAAACTGTTGGTCTTGTTTCAACTTTGATGGTATACCTTGGTAGGAGACAATTCGAACTAGTAAACTTTATCTCATTTTTTAAAATTTTTGCCTGGTTTTGTTTTTATAACTATTTTACTAAAATAAATTGAAAAAAATGTACTTTTTTACGGTCGTTTGTCTTAAAAGTTGGATAATTAAAAAACGAAGCCGAACTTACAAAAAGTGAGATAAAGTTTTCTAGATCACCTTATAAGTAACAAGCATGCCAAATTTCAAAAGCGTACCATGGATACTTTTCGAGAAATAAACGTTTGAATTTCGGATTTTGTACAAAAATGAAAGGCTAGAAATGCAAAATCGGGCAAAATGTGTCCAGCTATCCCTATTTTTTGCTTGAATTCTATTGTCAAATACATTTTTAATCTGTCTAATGGGACCTACTCGAATTCCTGTTTATTCTGGATAACTATTACACTAAGTTTTTTTTATCAAGTCGGTTTAAAGTCCAATTTAAACTTAAAAAACCTGCTAAACTTGTTCACACCTGTGTAGATTACTTCACAGCGGGTATCTGAGTGAAGTGTCACTGTCATAATTAGAAATAAAAATAAGGATGTTTGCATGGTTTTGATCAGCAGGGGGTACATTAATGTAAATAAGTACGACTAATAGATAATTAGCTTACCATAATACTGCGGAAATGAGTTTTGGAAAGGGAAATTTAACAGACAAAAATAATAGTAGCCAAGCCCAAGCTAAGGCAATCTGTTTAATTGTTCCAGGGCCTCGGAAACTAAATTTTTAATCCTAATATTGAAGCACTTCTATTTATAATTTTTATTTCATTTTTTCACCAAATGTTAGAGGAAATAGTGAATATTTGAATGAAGAAATAAAAAAAAAATGTCCAATTTTGACCCTTTAAGGGGATAGCTATCCTTAAAGGGGACGTAAACTCTGCGGTAAAACACCGCGGGAATTATACAAGAGTCCCGATAGATTAAAAAAATCGTGACAAATATTTTTTCTCATTTTTTTCCAATGAATGAGACAGACGCAAACATAGAAAATACCGTGATTTGGAATTCCTTGGGGGCGCCGCCATGTTTCTTTTGGGCAGGATTTTTATCCAATGGGAAAGCGTGAAATTCAGTTGATAATCTCCTACGTCATTGGACATTCTCTGCTTCGAGATAACATGGCCGCATATGGTCGTTTTCATGCACTCCTGCGTTCTCCGACTAACAGAGGCAATGTTATAGATTAGCTTTGATGTAGAATACGACCTGATTCTAGCAGATATTCTACGATGCCGGGCTGCTCTGCATTTGGCTGTCACACTGTACCAGGTAATCCCGGCACGTCGCACTATCATCCTCGTTCATGTTTGTAAGCTACGGTCTCGAATACTGCATCTCTGCCAATTGACGCGTTTTTACCTCCAGAGGCAGAAGAACTAGTGTCCGCTGACGTCACGATTCTTCAAACATGGAGGCCTCTATGTTGTTCCAGTGTAACGAAGTTAAAACGTTTAGTACTGCTTTGAAAAAATTGTAAAAAAATATCTGATACACGATTTGGATTCTATGAGGAAAAAGCTTTAACTGGCCATGCACGGTTCACCAGAGTTTACGTTCCCTTTAAGCAGTACTGCTTCGGATTTGAAAAATCCAGAAGAGCTAAAAATCGCTCTTCTAATTTTGTCAAGAAGAGCGATCACGCCTCTAAAAAAAACCCTTCTAAAAACTAGAGCTATTTACGAGAATGGGGATGTAGCTAGTAATTCCCATTTTATGATTCTTCTTGCAAGAAAAGTATTAGTATTATTTTCAAACTTCTTAACATTATGAAATGCGACATCAATATTATATGACAATCATGTATGAAATGTTGATAATAAACGTAAGCGAAACCAGTTATCCCTGATGTGTTTCATTGTTATCCCTTTATTTCTTTCTGTGCCTTTCCTCGGATTCTGCGATGTTTGATTTCGTCAATGTTTTGCGCAGTTTGCGCCAAACTTCTGTTACGGTACCATGCCGTTATCGGCCGTATACGATAGAACACCACCAGTGTTCCGCCTTTTAAATGTTTCTAGTCTAACTGTTGGTGGAAGTTTTGTAGCCATTTCGCTTATTCGCGGCCACAATCGATCAAACAAATCCCAAAATCAGACGAGCGTGCCAACAACAATATGTCCGTCGACACATAAACACACAGCTGTATCCGCCGCTGTGGTTGGTCAGTATTTACACACAGCTGTAGAAATTTAACCAATTATAAGCGAGGATGTTTCGGTCCTCGGTTAAATCCAAACCAAGTTTAACTCCTTTGCCAGAAGAGCTCGCACACTTCCGGATTTTCGTGATCGAAACGTCTTGCGTTTTCATGGAAAGTTATTAGAGGTAAATAAAGATTATTCCATACGATAAATTCAAGAAGCGCGAAAAAAAGAGCCTCTAAATTTTGATTCAGGCGCGCGATTGAACGCTTTCGCTCTCGCTCTTCTTAAATCCGAAGCACTGCTTAAGGCGTAAAGATAGGGCATTAAGGCATTGAGACGGGCGTTAAGGCGTAACGACGGGTGTTGACGGGCGTTGAGACAGGCGTTAAGGCATAACGACGGGCGTCACTGCATTTCGATGTATTGGTGGCAATTCCATGAAAATCAGGGCTTCTGAAATAGTTCACCAGGGCGTTGAAGCGTTAAGCTAAGCGTTGACGGGCGTTACTGTTTATAAAAGCAAGTGTATTGCCAAAACATGCAGTCGACGTTCAACCGTCAATATGGCTTATACTTGCTCTGAGTGCCAACGCACGTTCACCAGACGTTACGATATGATGCGACACGAGTAAAATATACATGGGATTGAAGACTCCGAGGCACAAGAAGCTGATACAGAGATTATATTTTTCGCGACAAATCCTAAATTTACGTACACCCACTCCCCCACCCTACCTCTCTCAGCAGGCCCCGATAAGCCAGGGACCGATATTAGCCCTTTTTGACAGGGTTGATAGGAGTTTTCCCCTATTTTAGGGGTAAAGTCCGTGTTCCGCTTTTTATATTTTCGGGACAAATCCTAAATTTACATGCACCCACCCATGACTGAATGGCCCTGGAGGAGCGCTTCACTTTGACACCTCACTCGACCCAATCAGTCCACTAGGAGACCCTGTCGCCCCTGAAGATTGCCGAACATTCTCACGAAAACCCACGGATTTGGGACTACTTTCTGTCCGCGGAGGCAGACCGCATCACCGCCAGACCGCATCACCGCGGAAGAATACGTGCCCCAAGATCACGCCCGATTCACGCAGACCGGAAGTGACGTCATACTTGCGCAGAACACTCCTGCGTATACCGCCCCATGTCCGCCCCAAACCTCCACAAATCTGCGCAGAAACACATGCGCACTCGCCCAAATAAGCGTGAATATGCGGAGTGTATACTACTTATGGGAATGTAAAACTGTGGACTATAAACATATTCCATAAAAGTAATGTTCTTCTTCCAATCCAAAACCTACAATATTGGATTGAACTTGAAGTACGCAGGACCAGGATTCAGACTCGAGAGAGTATTGCTTTGAATGTCCGAACGATACTAGGTGATAAATAGTCATTTAACTAGAAGAGGATTGTTCTGTTCATATCTTGTATCTTTCCTATTTAGAAAATTCAGGCTATCCCAACATTGAACTCAACAGACATATAACCAACTATTAAAATCATTTATTCACACATTGCCACTTCTAAGTATCGGTACATGAAACTCGTAAACAATTCTACATGAAGCATTTTAAACGGTACAAGAGTGGTCAAATATATATATTTGAATTTGGGGCTTTTGTCAGCTGGGGCTCAATGATGAATATTAACAAAATACAGTCATTTAACTAGAAGAGAATTGTGATGTTGATATCTTTTTGAGTCAAATGAGCTCTACGCGACTTCAGGTTCCAATTCGGTACTCGATGAATATTGATTCTATTGTATATAAACATCATATTCATTGGAAACAAAAAAAACCACGGGAAAAGATGGTATAAATGTGACGTTATTGTTAGAGCTATAAAAACAGCTTTTTACTTGTGGCCGTCCACCCCATATCATTAGAGTATTGCCATAATTCTCGAAATTGTCATAACTGGTTGACTGTTGCAATGCGCACACGTGTGCATGGTCCACTGAGCGCGCTGTCGTCAGTTCTACAAACGGACGAATAGCTCAAATCGCTCTGTTCAACCGGTTTTTTTGTTACTGATTAATAACCATTTTTTGTCCCCCGCCGCAACGCGGCCGGGGACTTTAAAATGGTTCTTGCTTCTATGTGTCCGTGCATGCACGGACATGTCCGTGCAAATACTTCGTAAGCAATAACTTCTAAATGCTTTATCGGATTCCTCCGAAATTTGGCATCTGCATTCTTTGCGACAAGACGTCTCTTGGTATTACGTTTCAGCAAGATCCGCCTGTAGGTGGTGCCACTGGGGTCTTGCTTCTATGTGTCCGTGCATGCACGGACATGTCCGTGCAAATACTTCGTAAGCAATAACTTCTAAATGCTTTGTCGGATTCATCCGAAATTTGGCATCTGGATTCTTTGCGACAAGACGTCTCTTGGTATTACGTTTCAGCAAGATCCGCCGGTAGGTGGCGCCACTGGGGTCTTGCTTCTATGTGTCCGTGCATACACGGACATGTCCGTGCAAATACTTTGTAAGCAATAACTTCTAAATGCTTCGTCAGATTCCTCCGAAATTTGGCATCTGGATTCTTTGCGACAAGACGTCTCTTGGTATTACGTTTCAGCAAGATCCGCCTCTAGGTGGCGCCACTGGGTCTTGTTCCAATCTTTAGTGCATGTCCGTGCATGTCCGTGCAAATACTTCGTAAGCGATAACTCCTGAATGCTTTGTCGGATTCCTCCGAAATTTGGCATCTACATTCTTTGCGACAAGGCGTCTGTTGGTATTACGTTTCAGCAAGATCCGCCTGTAGGTGGCGCCACTGGGTCTTGTTCCAATCTTTAGTGCATGTCCGTGGATGTTCGTGCAAATGCTTCATAAGCGATAACTCCTAAATGCTTTGTCGGATTCCTCCGGAATTTGGCATCTGCATTCTTTGCGACAAGACGTCTCTTGGTATTACGTTTCAGCAAGATCCGCCTGTAGGTGGCGCCACTGGGTCTTGTTCCAATATTGAGTGCATGTCCGTGCAAATACTGCGTAAGCGATAACTCCTAAATGCTTTGTCGGATTCCTCCGAAATTTGGCATCTGCATTCTTCGCGACAAGACGTCGCTGGTATTACGTTTCAGCAAGATCCGCCTGTAGGTGGCGCCACTGGGTCTTGTTCCAATCTTTAATGCATGTCCGTTCATGTTTGTTCAAATCCTTCGCGAGCGATAACTTTCGAACAATGTCGGATTTCTTCGAAATTTGGTAAATGCATTCCCTGCGACAAAAAAACCGTTGGTGATGCGTTTCAGCAAAATCCACCCGGAGGTGGCGCCACTAGAGTTCATTCCATTATTCCATGCTGCAAGTGATAACTTAGAAACACTTGGTCGAATTTCTTTGAAATATCCTACATATGTACCTTTCTGGATAACATGAGAAACGTTGCGGCTCATCGGATTCGTCTCAAATTTGGCATGCATTTACCATGCCAGGAGCTGTTGCTTGGGATTGCCTTTCGCTCACTTGCACTCACAGGTGGCGCCACCTGGTGGCAACATCACAAATTCGTTTCCGGGTAATAACTTGAGAACTAACCATCGGATTCTTCTCAAATTTTGTATGAATGTACCGTGACATAAGATGTCGCTTGATAATGCATTTCACTGACTTGCGCCTAGAGGTGGCGTCACCTGGTGTCAAAATCTAAATTTGGTTTCTGGGCAATAGCTTGAGGACCCTCATCGGATTCTTCTCAAATTTGGTATGCAGATGTCCCCACGATACCATGTTCCTTGGGATTGTATTTTTCCCCGCTTCTGCCTACAGGTGGCGTCTCCTGGTGGAAAAATTTGTTTCCGGGCAATAATTTGGCAACTGCTCATCAGATTATTCTCAGATTTTGTATTCATATGTGACCCACCCCAAATAACATGAACACCGGTGGGCATCTAGTACCGGCAATAACTTGAGGACCCCTCTTCAGAGTCTCAAAGTTCATATGCCGATACCATGACATGAGATGTCATTTGGGATTGTGTTTTGCCTGCTTGCACCTACAGGTGGTGACTCATTGTGGCAAAGTCTAAATTTGGTTTCTGGGCAATAGGTTGAGGATGCCTTCATATTCTTGTCAAATTTAGTTTGCAGATAATATGCCATGAGTTGTCTCTTGGGGTTGCATTTCGGTTACATAATTTTCATGCTACATGGTAAAGAAAATATATTACAGTAGCAATCAGCATTCAGTCAGCCATTCGGAGTTGATCTCAAAACCTGGGAAGGTGGAAAGACCCCTCTGCTTCTTACGCCTGTGAAGTAGCTGTTGCCATCCTCATGAATATCTTCTGAAACCGACAGCGCTTATAAATATTGCTGCCATTTTGGCGGGGGACCTAGCATCCTCTGGCTGCTTGTTTCACTTGAAGTGATACTTAATAAACGATAAAAATAAGAGGCAGTGGATACCGTAATGGTCGATATTGCTGAATGCGACGCTAAACCCTAATTCTCTCTCTCTCTCGTAATGGTCGAATAGCGCAAACGGGTCTATTTGGATAATTAAATGGCACGCGTATCTAAATTTTCTTGTAGTGCCTATCTAAATAGCCCGGTAGTTATGGTACATTAGCCTGATCGCGCTATTCCATTTATTGGTTTTTAATTAATTGGTTTGGGGCTTTTGTCAGCTAGGCTTTAGCCTCTGTGGCTTTTGTACACGGCACTTTTGTCCCTGGGGTTTTTGTTCACTGCGGCTTTTGTCCTAGGTTCAGATATCATGATCGTGGTTCGATTTCTATTAAAGTCTGTGGCCGTTAGAAATAGAGGTCCGCAATCCGTACCCGATTTGGCCATGGGAATCCGCATTTTTATATAGCCCCAAACCGTCCTGGTGATGGACGTTCTGCTCGTGGACGTTCTGCTCGTAGATGGGGACCTGTTGACCCCCACTCCCTTGACGACTAGAGACGACCATCCAAATTATCTCCCCTCACTGTGACGGTGGCGCCCTCTGTTGACTGATGTTCATTTGACTGTAGGTTAATCGTTTGACTGTCTGATGTTCGTTTGACTGTACGTTGATCGTTTGACTGTCTGATGTTCGTTTGACTGTACGTTGTTCGTTTGGTAAGCGAACGTTAATCGTCTGTCAAATGAACGTTAATTGTTTGGTAAACGAACGTTAATTGTTTGCCTGTACGTTGTTCGTTTGTCAAATGAACATTAATCGTTTGACTCACGCTTATTTGTTTTACTGTTGTATTTTTGGCGGTGTTTGCCTTCCATAGGATCAATCACTGTCAATGATAACAGCATGTAGATCTGCAATATATATTATACAACCTGTATGACCAATTCCCCACTCATACATTTCTCCACTTTTCCACAATTCCCTACTTCGAATTTAACCCTTAAAAACTATGACTGGTCAATGAATGTTGATTGGAAAGTGAAAGTGGGCCAAAAACTATGAATGGTCAATGAATGTTGATTGGAAAGTGACAGTCAATGGCCCACTTTCACTTTATTGGGAAAACAAAGAAGGGTCTGTCTGTTCAGTGACCTGTGACTTCATTCGAGTAAACCGGGGGGAGGAGTCTATTTTCTCTGTGCTCTATCTTTTAATGTGTCATTTTCTTTGAATACTGGGGCAATATAGTACAGACAGGCTGTTCTTCTCAATAAAGTGAGAGTGGGCTATATTGCAATCTGTAAGTTTTTTGTGTTTTAATAATATATTATTGGTTATGTGTGTGGGTTTTTCCCCATCGTAAATGATATTTTTATATTCTGGGCTAAAGACGGAGTTGGGAAATGTCTGATTGGGGAAATTGTCCGAGTAGACAACTGTCCAGTGAGGAATTGTCAGTACCCCGTACAATTACATATTATAAATCATTATGTATGGGTAACCAGTGAACACATTTTATGAACTCCAGCATGTTCAATGCATCAAGGGATTTCTTCCATTTTTAAAACAATTGATTGGTCAATTTAAATTAAAAAAAAGAAACTTTTTGAGCTCTAAGAGGTGGTTGTTCACACCCCGGAAAAGAGATCATTACTCACCATTACGAGGCTGGCATCAGTGTATGTACTTGCTGTCCACATCAGAGACCTGTTCGGAGAGAAAAAAAAAAAAGAGGAAAAATAATGCATATCCAGTGGTGCACACTTCTTGAAGTATATCCATCACAAAAGCAACTGACAAAACCCCAAACTCAGTAAACATGGTACCTCAGATATTATATCATGGATATATCTCAATACACCAAGGCCAGGGCTTGCTTTTCCACGGGAATCCGATTCCTGTCACACTCCTCCCACAAAATAATTCAACAGATTCCCGTAAAATTACAGCAATCTGTATAGAAATGATAGCTTTGGATTCCTGTGGATTGCAGTTGAGTTAAACTAAGAGAATCTGTTTGAATTCCTGTGAATTTTGATGAAAAGCTAGGCTGGAAGATTATTAAACACCATGCAAATTTCAAATTATAGCCACTCAGGTGACTAGCTGAGAAAACAATTCATGGATGATGCCCTTTGCAGTTACACATAGGAGCATGATGTGGACCAAGATTATAGAGAAACAATATCCAAATGGGGTAGTAAACACACTTTTAACATCTCGGAAATTTCGAAGGTTTGGCAGGCTCCTTTAAATTTGGGAAGAGCGGATGGTAGAAATTACCATATGAATGCTGTCTACAGTGAAGTCGTGAATATCCCTACAACTGACCTCAAATCACGTCCAACTGAAAACACAAAAATTGTCAGGACTGGTTTAATTATTACAAGCTCCCAAAGAATATTGCCAAACAGATGGAACAAGTTTTTCATAGATTTACTCCCACATGTAGATGGTACTTCCCAGATATACCCTCTTGAGAGATAAAAAAAAAAAAAAAAAAAAAATTAGTGCAGCGAAGCTAACCCATTCCGTAGATGAGTCCTGTTCAGGACTATGATATACATGTAATTGTTGAATGTCATTCCTCGAACCCAAAAAATTCCACAATACCCATTCAGGCAAGAACTATCTAGGCAGCTGCAGGGTATAAAGTTAGATGTACAACTGGAGTGATGTAACTTAACACTTGTCCACTTGCCAAATGCAAGTGAAAATCATATTACATTTGAAATTTAAAATACAATCTGTGCCAATTCTGTGTGAAGCAAAGGAATCAGACGATTTGCCTTGACTTGGCAGAAAGTGTTTGCCACACACCTTGGTGAAATCATTAGACCCCATTGTCATGTGACAATACATGTATTTGTTGGCACTGCCACAGTTCATTATCAGTGTTTAATGGCCCTTACAGAAATTTAAGGTTGCAGCAAGCTCACATTGTGTGTCTGTTGATAGCTAACATGGTTAGCTTGCCACTAGCTCACATTTGAAACATTGCAAGCTTGCAATTGGTGATTCTGCAACCTAGTGCAACTTTGCCGCAACCTTGCGCAATTTAGCTGCAAACTAGCGCAACTTAGCTGCAAGCTAGCAGACGCTTACCTAACCTAATCAAACCTGCGAGCTAGCGCAAGCTTGCGGCTAGCTTGTAGAACTTTGCAGCCAGCTTGCGCTAGCTCGCAGCCGGCTTGCGCAAGCTCCTGGCCAGCTTGCGCAAGCTCACCAAAACAATGCATTTCCAGGCCTACGAGCTCGCATGTTGGCCTGGAGTTGAAATGTAGGCCTACATGTACCATGATTCATAACACAGAACAGCATTTTAAAAATAATTTTTATATAAAAATGTTTAATTTTTATCCTACAAATCACAAAAGTTATATATATCTTTACTATAATAATTAAAGCTTCTGATCAGAAAAAGGCATACCTTTAGAAATTTGGCAATTGTCTGAATATCATGAGTTTAATTTAATTTTCTCTGGCATTTTCATCTCATTCTGTATCCCTCGTTGTATCATATGTACATGTATAGTCTGTTGACTGGAATTTCATCCCAGGATGTAAATTCTAGCTATGAAAATAGATAAATTAAAATAAAAAAAAAGTTTTCAACAGATTTTGAAGGCAAATTTTCTGTCTGGGCCCATTTGTATTATATGGACATTATAACATTAGTATAGTACATATGTGCATTTTTTTGCAAATGTGTTCTTGCTGCATTAATGAATTAATGAATAATCTGATGGTTGTAGGCCTACAGGCTCAATAAGTTACTTGTGAACAAAATATCAGTCTGCACATACTTGATCCTGAATCCATACTGTTTTCAATATAAGCTGCATCCAGATTCCCAGACTAAACTATACATTTACATTAATTGATGATTTAAGGCAGTATTCTCTCACCTTGAGCTTGGCAGCAAGCTAAACATTTTTGTCCTCTCCAATTTCTTGACCTGCTGTACTTGCAAGTGTATACCGAGGTCAATCTATAAAACTTTGTTTTTTTCTGAGCTTTCACCAAGAACTACACTGAAAGTAACCTATTTCTCCATGGTTCTGTCAGCTTGAATATTTCCTAAACTCATTGTAACTGAATGAAGCATGGAACTTAGAACTATCCACCATGTGCATTGGAAACTACACTAGTTTCAGTGGAGAGAAGAAAACCAAACAGCCAAACTGAAAAGTGTCTTGACCTGTCGAAGACCAGTTGAACTCTGAATTTGAATGTTGGTCATCTGATATTACTCCCTTGTTGGAAAGAGCTGGTTCCCATGGATACCAGTGGTCCCATGCTGGGCATTAAATGAAAACAATCTGCTATAAGTATGTACTTCCTGCACTTGGTGCGAGCTTGCGCAAGCTCGCCAATTAGTTCAGTATATACTGTTGGTTGCCTAAAATATGGTAATCTTGCCAGCTTGCCTGAAAATATTGCAGGCTTGCACTAGCTTGCCATGCCAAGGTGCATGCTCACAATCCTTGGCAGACCTATATTGTTAGCTTGCACAAGCTTGCTGCAGTCTTACGCTAGCTTGCCGCAAGCTGGTGCAAGCTTGCTGGAGGCATGTTAGCTTAAGGTAAGCTTGTGTTAGCTAGTTGCAACCTTAAATTTCCGTAAGGGACCGGTTGAAGAAAGAATATTGTAAGAGATTCTGTCAGAAGTTGCACACAGCCTCATGGCTATCTTTGATCGCTCATGATTCAGTTGCGAGACATATCAAAATATCAAAACAGTTTACTACACCCGACTCAGTTGCTTGCGATGAAGTCGTGAATAAGTTTACAGCATATACCTATCTCACCAGCCTTAACTCCCACACAGTAATATTGTCCAAACAGTAATGTATTCTTGCTTGTCCGAGCACTAACAGGATAGAATTCACAGTACCACCAAACTAACCAGTAAAAGATATTGACTGAAAAAGTAAAGAATGTATGAGTAAGATTTTGTATTCCTGTTGGAAATCTAGCTGTAAGGCTAGGCTATCCAAAATGTTTGTTGGGCATAACTCTAATTACGTACATAACTGTAAGCTTATGCTTGTCGAAGAATTTTATTTTTTTGTATATTAAGGGCAGTGACAGATAGGCTATATATGCAAATGATATTCTATCTGTGCTTTTCCATAGAATTTTTTTCTAATTTCCACATGCCAAAAAGTTTTGAGTAGGGGTATTTTATGGGTATGTAAACATATTAAGGTAGAGCCAAAAAAAAAAACTATTTCTTTAAAGGGGAATGTTATCACCGGACCTATGTAAACGTTAATATATACCTTGATACTGTAAGAAATCGACTATATAGTTTTTCCCCCGATCTCCGAACTTTAAAACGGTAAATTTGGCGATTTAAGCGCGTTTCTACCACGAGCCTGTAAAAGCGGTGACCTTTGACCCATGACGTCACAGAGTGAACCAGTGTGCCACAGCATTAGCATATGTAAACAAGTCAAATCTGCTCCAATATTTTTCGATTTTTCGACTATATTCTCGTACTTTGAAGGCATCATACCTCGTCGGTGTGTTGTTGGAGGGTGTACAGTAGCAACACGAATGGAGATGATTCAAGTTGCACCCGTGGCCAAACGACGAAAAATCGGGGAGAAATCCGACGAAATTTGTGCAAAATATGAGAGTGTGGGGAAAGCCGACGAAGTGGTCTCGCATTTGTTCCGCTCACTTCACTGACGATTTCTATTCAACAACAGAGATGGCAAGAATGTGTGGATATCCCCCTATACTGAAAAAAGATGCTATTCCCAAGATCAAGACAAATAAATCTTTATCAGAAAGAGAAAACAAACACCCCCTCAATCTGCCGCAGTGCGTCAGTTATACAGGAACGACCGACCTCGTGGACTCGGCAAGCGACAACCCGTTCTCGCAGACAAGCACTGTAAAACCCCCTGGATGTTTTGGCCCACACCGCTTCCATGGTCCCCTCTACCGAAGTGGACCATAGATTTAATCTTCCACTCTTGAAATTTTGGATCAGTCTCACGGGGTGATCGACCAGCCAATCCTGAATCCTACATCTTACAGCTATTAACTGAACTGTAATAATCAATGTACTTAATACCCAATGCCTTCTAATCAACTTATTCCAGTATATCGGAAATTCACTTCTGGCACCAGCTTATTTATTTATTTATTTATTTATTCAATAAATAACCAACGGACCGAAATCCAATTACAGGTTATTAAAACGCTATATACATATCCTGATTATTTGGTGTCCTTTTGTATCTCCATTTGAGCATATGCACTGTATGTTCTTTTGAAAAATAAATTGAAATTGATCACCTGGAAGAGTAACTGAAACTAACAGAAAGGTGTGAAGCAAACAATTTTTTATGGGAGTGTGTCCAAAAGGGAGAATTAAAGTTTAACGCCGCGCGTTCAGCAATAGGGTGTCCAAAAGAAATAAACTGCGCTTCTCCACAGGTGAGTTAGTTATTGTTTTAACATCGAATAGCTTCCTTTGGAATTGAAACTCTGTTTTCATTTGAGAGGACTTGTCCACAGGTATGGATTAGCTCCTGTTTCAACATCAAATCGCTGACAATAATTGACAAAGACATAATAAAATTAAGCACGTAAGCGATGTAAATAAGCCGGCCTGCCACGGTATAACAATCGGTCCGTGCCGTAAGAAATGAACAAGAATGAACCATACAATCCCAATAAACACACACATATAAAAATAAAGGCGTAAATACATAGTATGCTCTTACAATAGCAAATTATCTGTAGATTTTAAATGAATAGAGCTCGTACCGCTGTCTGTGTTATCCGCCATGTTTGACTCTGGCCGCTTCACTGTGTGACGTCACAGGGTAATCGCCGGGCGGATTTACTGAGGGTAAAAATCAGGCACTTTGGAGCCGTATTTCAGGATATTGCATCATCGCTAAAATTTTGGAAAAAATTCTAAAAAATAAAGCAGGCCACAGGCAACTGTTTTTTATCGGTTTTAGCCTTTCAAAAATTGTGATAACATTCCCCTTTAAAGTACATGGTCTGAATTCTCACTGTATGTTACAAATATTTACTAGATCATTAAAAGAGCATATCACCATATTCAATGCTGCATGTCGTTTCCAAGACAAGTGAAGCCCACAATATTTTACTGAATGTGTACCGGTACATGGTTATTGAACTGATCTAACAGAAACCCGACACCAACCTGTATTCAGGCTACAAGTGTGGTTTATATTGAATACAGCCATGACAGCATGTCCACACTCTATTAACAATAGGTGTAAGTGTATAATTACAATTTCCCCATACTCAAGCTTCAACCATGTCAACATGACTGCACAATCAATTTATCAAATATTGGACATCAATCAATCATTCAAGCAAGCAGCATATAACCATGTCATCTGATATGTTGTGTTATGTTTGTGAAATAAGGAATAGCCCATGTATGCATTACTTTATGTATTCAATGTTTAAAAAGATTGGAAAAAATGTCAGAAGACTTTCAAATACCACATCGAAATCATAGTGGCAATGTATCACAGGTCAGGCTTCGAATTTGGGAATTTTCAGGGCAAGGCCAATTTGGTGGAATTCAGGGCACTTAAAGGCCTGGCTGGCACAAATTTTACTTGAAAATTAGCAATGGCCTTCGTGGCCTTGGTTAAATTCAAAGCCTGTAAGGTTAGACCATAGACTAGATCTAAGATGATATATGTAGTTGTAATGATGGTAACCCATCATGTGTTCTTACATTTAAATGAGCGATTGTCTAAATTTCAGACATGAGGGCTGAAAATATAACTCCATGCAAATGGTCAGATAATGGCTTTTCATAATAGTAAATTGTCCAGATTTTAAGATTCAATAGTTGTCTCTGGCAACTTTCACATCCCTATTGTAGCCTAAAACTTGCTGCTTCGCATTTGAAGATCGAACCTTCAGGGTGGCATAACATTTGAGGTTGCACATCACTGGCAACAATGCGCCGCCTCATTTGAAATGACGATATTTATTACACATAGTAATACATTTATTATAAAAATAGACTTCTATGTCAGTGATGTTGAAGTTGGATTGAAAGAGGAACTATATTATAAAACTTGAAATAAAGATTACCTTTTTTCCAAAAGTAAGCTTATACATCTATATATCTGTCGAATGCATCCACATGTATGGGAATAATTGGTGTGAAATTCGGAGCACGTAACGCTTGAAATCTGAAGTTTAATTTACAAAATCAAAATGAAAATGCATCGAAAATCTAGCATGATGAAAGCTCACAGAATATATGAGGGTATGGGATGGGGCAAGGCTTAGTTTAGGAAATAGCGGGTAGGACTGGGTGCTCTGAGAGTGGGATATGCTTCTGAGGGTAGTGGATGGGTTGAATAAGAATGTGAGGTCCAGGAATATATGAGTGTGTGGGGTTGGGCAAGACTTACAGTTTCAGAGATAGAGGGTGGGGCTCGTGCCCCGAGGGTGGGGATACGTTCCTGAGGGTAGTGGATGGTTTGAATACATTGTAAGTGTATCATGATGTACGCTTCCAGAATATATAGGGAAGCGGGTCAGGCAAGGCTTAGTTTAGGAGATAGAGAGTGGGGTTTGGTGCCCCATGGGTGGGGATGCTCCCGTGGGTAGTGGCTGGGTTGAATAAGTGTAGCATGATCCATGTAAGCCCTCAAAATATTTGAGGGGGGGTTCAAGCGGTCGGGCGGGGTTTAGTTCAGGAGAAATAGGGTGAGACCGAGAAGCTGTGGACAGTCCAAAACTGACACATTGTTGTACCCAGGCTTGGCTATTGTGTATGCATTGTCCCGTGATGCTTACATGAAGCATTAAACAATTAAGCACACTATACTTTAGAGATTTTGCACAGATATAAATTATTATGGATACTAACCGATTTGAGAGCTGATCTTGATACATATAATGGAATCATGCATGCCAGACATCGAACTGTTGTACTATTTGAGCTACCATGACAGATCTGAGGAGACTTCATATTACATCTCTAAATTTACCATTTTTAAGCAGAATTAGCAACTAGCCAACCTCACTCTGACCTTATAGAGGGATACAAATACTGCATGTATAATGTCAACATCAGCTTTTCAAATTTGAACAATCTGTCTGAATAAGTTACATGTAACAAGGCAGACAACTCTTTCAATCCACAGAAATCACATCAACGTGTACATGTCACACATTACATGCATGTCCCACTCATTCCTAGCATGCCTAGCCCAGACTCAGACACTGTATAAGTCATCATCAGAGGGCAAGATATGCGGTAATGCCTATACCATTTTGAGTTTTCATCAATTGGCTGATTTTTTTCTCTGATATTAAAATACACATGTTTTAAGAAAACTGTTATATTAGGCTCACTAAACTTAATGGTTGCTTTACCATCTCCTGCTCACCAGCGCAGGCGGATTTTATTTTTATATTTCTATTTTTAGTTGGGCACAAGGACTTCTATATGACAGGTGAACTGTTAATTCTGTTTTCAGAATAAATTTGTAAATATATGATTGTCCTCTAATTAACAGCTTCAGCAGCTTAAAGGTGAAATGCTGTTAAGGTTTTTATATTTTCCTTTTTGTATTCTTCATGGGCCATTTAATGATTGAAATATCAGCCTAACTACTTCGTTTGATTTTATTTGATATATTTTGTCTCCTGGTAGCTTTTGAAAAGTGCTTCGAAGTTGGTATCTCAAGCCCGGCCGATTTCAGAAATGAAATCCACATCGTTATCTGCCCTTGTTTGATGCTGGTTTGTGATGTCACATCAGGCCACCTGGCCGGTCGTCAACATTTGTAACGTTCAGTCTCCAGGCAGCTGGTCTGACGTGATGTCACAATCAAGGAAAGATAAGCGATGACGTTTTGCAAATCTGAATTCAGCTGGACTAGGGGTATCAATTTTTAAAAAGATTCTAGCAGACAAGATAATTCAAATTAATCTAAATGAAGTAGATAAACTGGTATTCCTATCATTATTCAACCTATATTAAATGTGAAACGGAGAATTTAAAAACCTTTCCATTTCAGCTTTAAAGTGGTTCTCTATTCTACGGCTTATAGCGTTGGACACACCAGTTCTCATCAGATCACCGAAGTTAAACAACGTTAAGCTCGGTCAATACTTGGATGGATGACCGGGTGCTGTACTGGCTGGGCTGATCAGTGTCCAGGGTAATAGGAACTGTGAGCGCTCTTGTGTTCTGGCACATGTAGGCACCGTCGTGATATGACTGAAACAAGGTTGAAAACGACGTTAAACCCTACTACTCACTCTGGCAAAGCATGTGAAATGGGATATTCCATGCTTGTCAGCACACATTGCTAAAACAACTTGTGTCTTATACACTGCAGAATGAAAATAATTAATAATGTGAATCTTCGGGGCAGAGACAAAATTGGGGATGGGTGATAATAATAAACTACTAATACTAAAGTGTAACTGTGGTACTTTTGCAACTTTACGCCATATTAGAGATAATCTTCCAAATTATAGGATTTATACCCTTTTTCTTGTTTTACGACTTCAATTTTAACATTTTCAATGTTATTAATGTTATTGTAGGGCACAGCGCCACAAGCATGTCAGAAATTGTGACGTTATTATGGAACTATAACTATAACCACGTCACAATGCAACAATGTTGCAAATTTGTTCAATTCTCTGCATTGGTGCGACGTCTCACAGACTGTGCAGAACACTTGAACTATGGCGTCCTCAATGTCATCTCTGACATCAAAAGAGGCAGTGAAGATTTCTCTCCCACTGTAAGCTGCTTTTGAATTCTCTGAGACGGACTAAGAGTGAAAAGTTGGGGGAAAAATTTATTACGTTTTATTATTCACATCATTATCTTGAATATGATATACACTTACACAAGTACCCCAGTTACACTATAATGAGCCTCACTGTATGCGGAGTACATCATAATTAGCAGGACACCATTGTACCAGCTCCGGAGATGTTATATTCTATTCCAATTCCAAAACAATATACAAGATATAAGGGACATAAATTTTGACATCAAACATAAGGCAATGATCACAGTGCATCAAGGGGAATAACTCTAAAGGTCTACACATATGATTTACCATATTGAACCCAGCTTGCTCGCTTGACTTGTTCAGTGATCCAGTACCAATGCTCTGGTCAGACATGATTAATTTGTTATCCATAGGCTGCCATTCCATAAAGTATGGAACAATTAATTGTCAACACTGATTCAGGACTGGATAAAAAATGACTTCCTCAACCCTCTACTCAGTCCTTAATCAGATTTAAGGTCGACTGTCAGCACTCTTTTGTGTTCATCATCATACCGCTTTCCAAACTTGTGGCTAGTGCTTTTTCAGCGAGCAAAGTGACCTCTGTAACTTGACATGCACGTGTCCATGTGAAAATGAAATAAAATCATGCATGAAAAAACACATGAAAGCTCATTCCTAGAAACGGAGAAGTTAAATTTCTGTTTCCAGTCCCAATGGGCAGACAGGAAATCAATCACAATAGGTGTAAGTCACTAAGGAGAAAACACAGCCTGGAATGTTATTTTGTGAGGGGTTTGCGTAATTTTACAGTGAAGTTTGACTCGCTGGAAATTATTTCTTTGAGTGGCTTTCATCCTTGCTGGAGATTTCTGAGAAATGGATGACGAAGCAAATGTATTTGTTCCCCCAGCTACCATGTCTACACCAGGGTCTGAAAAGTAGTCAGGCAACAGACATGTCTCCCAAACTTTAACCTGTCCAATAATAAATGTGATCAAGTGATCAAAATTTGAAAAATGACCAATCAAAACTTAATTTAACAGAACTTAAGGATCAATTTAGATTTGCTTATTTTATACCCTGCTACATTATTCACCCTGCTATATGGTACAAGTCAACCATGTGACCGGTATGAAGAAGATGGTGGCAATAGGGGAAACTCAATCAGTCGTTGATGTCTGAAGACTATTAAAATTGCAGACACATCAGCTCCTCACAATGATCTAACTGTTTGCCAAACTTGGGGTTGATTTATTGCCAGATTGAACCGTATGGCACATGCAGCATAGTGGTCCCTGAGTGCACATGCCATTAAATGGAGTGATTGAATGAGTGAAAACATGAAAACTTGGCTATGTGAAAATCTGCTCAGGTGGGGTCACAATCCTCAATGTCACATATAAAGATTGTAGTAAAATCAGAAAAAAAAGAAAAATACTTTAGTTTTCATGTTTTTAGCCTACAAATGTTCTTAATAAATGAATATCCCATCAATGCTTCCAATCAAAAATGTTGCTATGTAGGATCTTACTGATTTCAATTGAATTTGGTGTTCAGACCATCCCGGTCATCAATATTTAATAGCCTTATGGGGGGGGGGGAGGGGGATTTTTTACTCATTACATTATTTCACTCATATGGCGACAGCCAGTTTAGTTGGTGGAGGACACTAGAGTACCCGGAGAGAACCACTGTCCATCGGCAAGTAACTGGCAAACTTTAAAACACGCACCAGCGGGGTTCGAACTCGTGTCGGTTTAGTGGTGTGAGGCTAGCGGTCAACAGCAAAGCACCTTAGATAACATGGTCACATGTGAACTACTTCACTTCCAACTGGGGAGGGATGATACGGTCATCGTCTCCATTTTAATGCAAGGTTTATGCCAAGGTATCTACCCTGTATTATGGCGCCAAACTGGCTGGAGCATGACAACATGTGGTGAATATGTAGACAGTATGAAATGTTATGTCATGGCTTTAATCTGCAGCCCTTACACTTATGAAGAAAGAAAGGTTAGCGATTTAAATTTCTTACATAAATGGGTACATTCCCATTTTAACTGCTCTTATCTTATCGAGAAATTGTATTTTAACTGCCCTTCTCGATCACTTCGATCTCGATCACTATCTATGGCCAGATAGTATATAATTTTAATCAGATTGTTGGCCTACTCTAGTCCAATACAATGTGACTGGAATACGTCTTCCTTTAGTATGTTGATGTCTATCATGTCCGTATCACAGTCACATAGGCTACCATATTGTTTCAAGGGGCAGGGCTTCGGACCTCGGAAATTGTCAAATTGTGACGCAATAATTAATTGACATGAATACTGATCGGTTTGAATGTATCCGTGCAGGTTAGAACCACAAAATGGCACATTCCAGGCATCCATCGATCTCTCATTAAGCCATAGGCAGATAAATCTTGTCCAATCAGCGTAAAAAAATTAGGCGGCCTTCTACTTTGGCACATGAAGGGAAGTGACGTAGGCACACACCAACACGTGTGAACGAACCATGTGATACTCGGAGATACGGGGTCTTCTCAAATTATCTGACTATCGCACAAGATCTGTGCTCGCTTTTTGGTAATTTTTGAAAGGTCCCTTTCTGTACACGTGTGTTTGTGTACACCATGTGACACGAGGGATCATGTGATTACTTCCAATAATGCTTTAGTGTGAAGCCATAGATGCATAGTATTAGCCAGCAATGCGTCTCCCCGTCTTTGAGACGGGAAGTTTGTAAATGTGACATTGAGACGGGTATTGTCTAATTGAGACGGGTGGTACGTTTTTGTAAACATAAATCATTATAATTGAGACGGGTTGGATTGAAAGATGTAATCTGTGTTTAAAAGAGGCAATAAAATGTTATCAGGTAAAAAAAGTATCCGGTTAACTCAGATTCTTCGTCGTACAAAACAGCGTTGTTGTTGTTGTCCCGCGCATTCAGCGACGTCAGGTGTTTCCCCGTTTGGGAATTCCCTGGCTTGAACTCCAAATCGAGGCTTACCAGAACGGCACGTAAATCCTGGAGCATCGGCTCCAAAGAAGATACGCGTAGAAGTGAAAAATTCTCCCCGGGGTGAATTAAAAGATTCCCTTGGTTGAAGTACGAGGCCGACAATACCATGTCATGTCGGATTTGTACTCAGGCGAATGGCTCTGGAATCTGGACAGACGGAACAAGGAATTTCAGGTATTTCGTTCTATCATTTGACAGGGCAGTCGGCACATTTTGACAACAACAACATGTCATGTCACCATATTAAGCGTTCGCAAGTGGTCCTCTAGTGTGCATTCCGTTTTGTAGTTGTTGAAACAAGATTAATGCCACTCCAGGAAAATTTCATATTTCTCAAAATGGACATATCGCCGCAAGTATCTTCATGCAACAAATATTAATGAAGAATCAGATATGATTTGCTCTGTACCAAAATTTGAAAATGATAAATTTGAAAAATATAAATAAAATGTTGAACAAAAATATTTTTGACCATCATTAAACACTGTTGGTAAAAACATTTTATTAATAAATACAATTCTGAATTTAAAACGGCCTGCAATACAGTTTTTTTTTTTTTTTTTTTATTATATTATCTCTTCTATCAGCAACATTATTCACACACAAACCCTATGAAAATTGATGAAAACACCAATCTGAAATTTTTGCATTGGAAAAACTGGGAAATTGTCCTGAAAAAAATGAATTTCAATAGCCCATTCAATTCAATTTTGAGTGCCAGAAATGGCCCAGAACCCATTTCCAGCCATCTGGAACCCCAGAGCTTCCGGGGCCTAGGCGGCCCCTGGACCCCGGCCTGAAGTGCTAGGATGGTAAATTGGGATGAGACTCCCTGTTTTCAAATTCTAGCTAAACCCCTGCATAGATGCCATTTTTGGACGGATTTTCGATGCTCTGGAAAATGTGAAAGTTTGTGGTCTCCATGTAACTTTACATAGAGTGGCTCAGTTGTGTAGGTGGTGTTATTTTGTGCCTTGAAACACGAGCAATTCATTTACATGTATACTGATGAGTGTGCTTGTCAGTTCTTTATTTTCTCAAAATCTCCTATTTTTCAATGGTCGTTCTGGTGGAAGATTTCTGAACCTGCACTTGACTTCGTTACCAATGGGACTGTACAGCCCAATCGATCATCAAAATAATAAAAGAAAGGCTGTCAGTCACCCATTGTATTGGACTATGGCCTACCCAGGCTACACATTGTATTAATAGTGTTGTTGTTGTTGTTGTGCACACCGCAGTGGAACCATTCACCGACGGTTTACTTGGCTAAAATTGATTGTAAGAGCCTAAATTGCATCAAATACTTTGAATTTTCATGCAGACATAATCACCCTTTACTCTCATTGGCATACCTTATGAAGTTTGAGTCATTCAATGTGAAAAAACGAAAATATTCGACTTCAAAACTTCATCTCCATGCAAACTATTTACGCCGGAAGTAGATAATTTCTAATCGGCCCGGTAATCAGGACAATCAAATTTCGAGGCCCGGATAATGAATATGTTAGAGATTAATTTTGTCCAATCAAATTGGGCCACGCTTAGTCCGTCGCGACTCTACTTGTTGATTTCAGATTGGATAGTTAGTGTCACATGGCCCATCGTGGGTTGCAGCGATTGGTCAGTTAGTTACACGAAGGGAATTCCCATTCGAAGTTGCTTCGACCTTGATGCAAGGGGTTCTCCTCTCCAAGCTTATCAGGGTGGATGCCGGTGTCAAACTCTGATTAGAACTGTATCGCCGTCCTGCACTCTCAAACTGCAGACTGCTCACGTGGAGCAAAGATGGCACGAAAATTACTTATTCCGATTCTTGTAGGATTCATTATTTTCGCAGGTGAGTAAAAAGTGAGACAAGAATGATGAAACTCCGTGATGAAACTTCATCTTCTTGAATAGTTTGACATGTGCGCCCAGCATGTGCTCAGCCTGAAAGTCGTGGTGTTCTACGAACGTCTACTTGAGATTATTGTTTCTGTTCTAGGCCTACTTCAATCACTGTGAAGTCAATATCAGCTGTGTAAGCTGCACACGAAAGTGATGAAAATGAATATATAAGAAATTATTTACACGTGCATTGTAATTAAATTATTGTAAAACTTGACCAGTGCCTTTTTTTGGAAGATGGAGCTGCATGTAAAAGGAAAGTTGAGAGTTGGTTAACAAATAGGGTTAACAGTTCGAATTTTGTTTGGATTCACATCGATACTGAAGTTAACATATATAGCATTGTGCTATCTCGTGAATGAAAAAAGATTTCTGAAATGATGTAAAGTTTCTCAGAGGGCTGTAGCCAAGATATCCCGAGGGTGGTTCCAGTTTCTTTATGAAATCTACGAGTGCTGTTTGATCACTCTGCTGGATATGGTTTTAAGTGAGTAAAGAGAGAGTGATCAGTCTCTC
>JAVTVY010056980.1:0-30639 GCA_036873755.1 Hanleya hanleyi | reverse complement strand
TGCTTGGCTATAATAAAAAAATATTGAACATTTCCTAGGTTATCCTTTGACAGGCTCATTATAGATATTAGGTTGAGGGTTACAATAAGGAATATTAGAGAGCCTAGATGCAGACTATATGTGGGTATTGGAAGAAGGAACAGCAATTGCATAAGCAATACCCCAATCTTCACTAATCAATATCATTATTTTACATGATTAGATATTGATCTAATAAATCATTGAGACAGTAATAATGTTTCTATTAAATCACCACATGTACACACTGGATGTAATGTGCCCAAATAAACTGCTTTCCTGTTCACTAAGCTATCCATTGTACAGTTTGAGGTGTATATGGACAAGGTATATGGCAGGAGACAGACTAGGACACTATACAGTATAAATACAGGATATCTGCAGGATGGAAGATGAATATGTATGCAAGATCTACCTGTATCAAATTAGTTCCGTCAAAAATGAAGATTATATTCTGAATTATACTTCCACATTCTGGCATAAACCATTCCATGCATCACTTCAGATTGTCAATGCAAAAAAAGCCATCTGTTGTTAATGATCATTGATTTCTAATTTAAGGGTGTGTAAACAAAGTGATGATGTTCATGTCAGCAGTATAATATCTCCACATCAAGGAGGAGGTTTATGTTCTGGGTAGTTAAACAATGGCATACAGAATATGGATGTAATATATTCTCTCTGTGACTTTAGGGGGAGCAGAACAGTTGAACTGTGTGCAGAAAATATCATAAATTAAGGACTCTAGACCCATGGATATTGCACACCCATTCAGCATGCAGATAAGTGTGATCCCTTTCTCAAAAAAGACTGTTTTTGCACAAGAACTAGTTCACATAATGAATTTAGCAAAATCCTTTTATGGCACACACAGACATATATATCCCCATCAAATGGAAGTAAAAAAAATGAATTGTCATCTATCTAATTTGCATAATCATAGGACAAATATCTGTCGTGCAAACAACATTGACTGGTTCTTCAAATGGCAAATTAATTTTACGACCGGGAACAATAGATAAATGCACCGGAAGTTTTGAATCATTGGTTAAGAAGGAATCTAAAGTTATATTGAGCAAAAATAACCTTTTTTCTCCTCAATTTTAGAGAGCAGGATCGCCCTAACCTTTTTATTTGTTATTGTGTTCCTTAAGGCTTTGTCCATTGGATGCTGTCAATCGTCACTCTGTAGTTTTCACACTATGGGGTTTTCACTTGTGGGCACACATGTACTATTAGTTAAAACCTAAACATGTTTAGATTTTGTTCTATACACAGGGTTACATGTACCACCTTCTTGAAAAATATTTTTCCAGGGCTATCAAAGACCTACATGTAGAACAAATTTATTGTCCAGGACTATCCAGCACCTTTTCAAGCACTACATACACATATATTTCTTACATTCTCCATGCTAAAAATGCTCGCAAACAGCATACAATAACTTAACCAACAATATAATAAGGGATTGTTTCAATCAAGGCTAAAAATTCAAGGACTTTCCAGGACCAACAGACAACAATCTGGAATTTCAAATACTTTCAAGATTTGGAAATTAGAAACATAAAATTCAAGGACTTTCCAGTTATTCAAGCAGTCGTGTATATTGTTGAAAACATGTGAATTTGAGGAATTAAGGATTTTACATTTTGGATCGATTTACTCGAATTTCATTGAAACAAGTTCTCAAAATACAGTCGTCTATTTATGTCATTAATAACTCCTTAATTGTTTGAGTAAACTTTGTCCTGGTTTTTAAATTATCAATGTCTGTGGTAGAAGAATTCATTTCAATGGTATCTTTCCACTTTAATCCTTGGACAACACTGTTTTTCCCTGGTGTCAATGACACTGCTACACAGCACCAGGGCCAATGCATGCGTGGGTTGTTCTCATCTCTCCCCTACGTTTATAATATGAAGCGGATTTTTCAACTATTGATAACGGGTGTAAATATGATAATATGGATAAAATATTCCTATTATTCCAAGAAAGGACCAATAAGCTTACATTTATGGCAAGTTTGGCAACTTCAGGTCGAAAATTTACCGAGTTATCATCGAATGAAAATATATTCTGGGTTATTGACATAGGGAAGCGCTTAGATTGACAAACCACAACGAAAGCGGCCAGCCATGTGTTCATGCACTGCCTGCTGCCATCGAGGTCAGACAGCATTGTCCAGGATTTAACTTGAGCTACAGTGAGAATTGTCCATTACATTTATTTCGAACGAAAATCAAAGAAATATTTCTCTGATGAAATCAAGATGACGAGCCAAGAAACTATTCATCACATATGTGACGTCTTCTGCATTTCTTCAACCTTCGGCTTCCTCAATCACGAATTAAACTGTCTAAAATAAGTGGGCTAAATGTGTTGCCATGGCAAATTGAATACAAATAATATAGCTAAAAAAAAATGTTTTTATGCATTAGAAAGAGAACAAATCTGGAGACCCCTATTTTAGTATATTTTGATGAAACAGACTGGTGATCCCCATGTATTATTTCTGTAATATTGTTTAACAGTGATATTTCTGTACTATTGACCACGTCTAACAGTTCTAATTCACATACCAAGTTTCATGAAATATTTATATACATGTGGGAAAGAGAGAGGACCACCTCAAGTTTAAATGTTTCACCTTTGGACTGATTGCTTTATTCATATGAAAATACTGACTTTTGAAGGAGCACTATAGTTCACAGTGATGGCTGGTAATGTTATATTTCTCTGAGGCAACAGAAATTGATATTGGAATCAATTGTATGCACCAATATGAACTTAACTGTAGACAAACACAAAGCGATCAAAAATGCAGCCAGATGTCTTCAAGTGCACATCAACATCATTGATATTTCATGCATCCTATCACATGATGACAGCAATCACTGTTGATGAAACTTTCCTTCACTTTTTGCCTGACACTTCAAAAGTATTTGACAATACTTAAAAGAATACTTTTAATGGAATCGTTTTGACAAACATGTGGTTAGGATTATTGCTTCTACCCAGTGTTGTATACATTACCAGAAATAAATATATATATTCTTTTGTCTCGAAGTACATGGATGCACAATTCTTACAATAAATGTTCACCTCAATCTTCATGAAACGTTTCTGGTGTTTGCTACCATAAAAACCATTTTATCAGGATTATGTGTGTGAAATTTGAAGAATATCCCTCTTGGAGGAGGTGAATGTTTTGAAACCCCATTATCTCAAAAATAATTCAGTGCGCCATTGACAGCAAATAAAGCTTTGATGGCAAAACGGTCTTCCATAAGCAATCTCATTAGAAAGGAAACGTCATCACTTTCTGGCAGTCCCATTGATCGTGTAACATCATGGAACCTGAGTTATCGCTGTTCACTGTCACTAGGAACTGAGTAAATGAGCAGAAATGTAAGTTGATAGCTGAAATCCTCTCAATCTAGTACATGTATGTGGAATTTTGTATAATACAACTTATCACAGAGGACATTCACATATTTTGCAGTGATTACAACAATGTAGCATATGCTCACAGAGCTTAATAATGGCAACCCATGAATGAAATGCATTGAAATTTCCGCAGAGAGGTTGTGAAGGGAACCTATTTTGTTCAGTGATTTTCATTTACTCGCTGGAAGTTGGAGGACGCATTTGTTTTGAAACCATACATAGGCGTTTTATTTCCGCCATTTCACCCATGAATTGTATATTTACTAAAATCTAAATCACAGCTTGGATAAAGTCGGAAAAGACAACTATATTTTCTAAGGAATTCAGTCATATACACAAGTTATAATTTTTGCGAAATTAAACCTACATGTACTTTACTTCACCACAGCTTACAGGCAACACTTTACTATGATGAATTTTTGTCACATTGCGCAGATATTATAGCAGCGCCACCTATGCTAGAATGTCATTCGAATTCACTCTCGATGACTGCCTTTCTGACGTCGCTAGTGTGAAGTGACATTGCGACTGAATGAGGGTTCAGTAAATCCTCTAATAACGCTATTAAAATACAATCACCCCAAAAATTTGTGTGGAAAATCTCAGTCAATAAATATGACCACCCTTTATTATCAATGAAATAACACATACAACCTCCTAACAGGGTTATCTACCCTTATGCAATGTCGATCTACACGGTCTTATAGCCCAGTACCAATACATTTCACAAACCCTGAATCTTGTCAGCCAAATAATCCTTATCAACACTGTAAATTCTAAGATATTTAATTCTTCAAATAGTGCATGAGCAATTGATTCCGAAAAACATTAGCTTTGTCATGTTGTCGCATCGATTGTTTGTTTTCTTTTGTCTGCAAAATCACCCAAATGTGCTGCAATTGATTAATTCTGGTTATTAATTCAAGTTGTTGCGATACAGAGCAGTTCAGATAATCTCACACTTTTAATCTCCACCAAAGGCTACATGGCTTGGTGAAGACCCACTGTGCGGAGAATGCCAGGGTGTTTTCTCGCCCACGGTAAGTGAATGAAGGCAGGGTCGATCGACATGGCATAAGAGAAGACAACCTTGGAGGTTGATACACATAATAGACTATCTGCATTACTTTCAACAATTTTGTCACCTTTATGTTCCAATAAAATCATGATCACCCTGATTTGATGGTAGTGAATTCCACTCTGTCCAACTGAATAGTTTTACTGCGTTTGGAATAACGCTGAACCTATGCATCTGGGGAAGATATTGTTATTATGCTAGGCAATAATGATCTGCTTGATTACATCTAATTTTATTAAGTGACATCTTCATAGAAAATAATCAACACCTGTTCACTATTAGTAAAAATCACAATGAACAGGCTTTAATAATGGGCAAACATTTGGGGAAGTGCAGATCAGTTATTTAATACACAAAGAAGACAGTTGCATATCATTTATTATACTCTTTCATTAAATTACAGGAAGTAATGCTCAGAGAGCCAGAGATATTGAGGCCGACTGGCCAAGCTAACCCTAATGGTGGATGAAGATTCTCCTTGGAGAAGCAATGTTGTCATATTGAAAGTGGTTCGTACACGGCACCACACAATAGATATCATAAAGGAACTGCAAAGTATCCCGAGTACAACAAGGCTGACATGACCAGGTGACAAACTATAGACATGGAGAATGTCACCCTGATACAGCCGAACAGTACAACGCTAGGGGAGCTCCAACGTACCAGTGTACAGATTGCCATCCCTGCCCTATTTCTTGTCTTGATAATTCTACTGGCCATTCTTGGTAACTTAATGGTCATTGTGGCTGTCTGTTCCACACCTCGGCTACGAACAGAGTCATCCAATCTGTTCATTGTGAATCTGGCTCTTACAGATCTGTTCAGCTCTATCCTGGTCATGGCAAGCACCTTCATCAGCCTAGTCTATGACGACTGGCCCTTCGGCAGCTTCTGGTGCGACTTTGTGTGTGCAGCCAACTACTGTTTCATCATTGTGTCCATGTTGACGCTATGTTTTATCAGCATTGACCGGTACCAGGCCATCATTCACGCCCTTCATTACTACACTCGCATCACACGCTCACGTATCCTTGCTATGATCGTCTACAGCTGGTTCCAGGGCATCGTCTTTGCTATCATACCAGTGGTAGGTCGCTGGATAAACTATGACTATTGGGAAGTGGTTTGTGCTATAGAGTGGCATGAGAACATTGGGGCGCTTTACTATGTTGTAACAGCCTTCGTTTTATGTTTTTTAATCCCAGGTCTGGTCCTCGTGGTCAACTATTGCAAGGTGCTTAAGGAAGCTCGTAAACACAGGAGCACGGTTGTCCCTGTAACTAACACTGATGCTCCAAATACAGAGTCCTCAAGAAAATCACACTCCAATACCAAAGTTGTTCGTAGTTTAATGGTAGTTGTTCTAGCCTACTTCATTTGTTTGACTCCTTTTTGTGTCACGAAGTTAATTAAAGTGATCTTTACCCATCCCAATTTTGTACCAGGTTATGCTAACTTGCTCTCAGCATGGTTTGGTTATATGTCAAGTGCTGTTAACCCGCTCATATATGGAATATTTCGACAAGACTTTCGTCAAGTGTTCCTTAAATATATCCGTAAAGTACGCTGTGTAGCAACTACGAAAGTATCAGTAGAGAATAACAGGCCAGTCATATCTGGTGTAAGCCAACAAATGAAAACTTACCATCAGTCCATGAGTAGTAATCAACATACTACAAGTAAGAAAAGCTAGTAGTAATGAGAACGCAAAAATGTGATGATTTTTTTATATTTTTTGACACCATGTTGAAATTCAGGGAATGAGTATTGATGAACAGTTTAGCAAGATTGCCTTTCTGAACACATTTTCCCAAATCTGCTAGGGAATTGGAACCTGAGACTGTGTCATCAGACAGGGGAGTGGACCCTAATTGTTTCATCTGATAGGGAAGTGGAATCTGTGTGTCGTCAGATAGAGGAGTAAAATGCAAGTGTCATATCAAATACGCAAGTGGAAGCTAAATGTGTCATTTGACAGTGAAATGAAATCTCTGTGTAATCAGAAAGGGGGTGGAACCTAGGTGTGTCAATAGATCAGGAAGTGGAGCATTAGATAGGGAAGTGGAACCCTAATGTGTGTCAACAGATAGGGAAGCTTAGTGTGTCATATCTGATAGGGAAGTGGGACCCATTGTGTCACCAGGTGGGAAGTGGAACTGATGTATTCAACAGAATATGGAACTTTGATGTGCTACTTTGATATAGTTGGAAAAGGAGTGCATTTTGTTGTCTTTGTTTATATTGTCTGTGATATTGTCTGTGATGGTTTCATATTGTTTTTATGTTTCTTGTATGATGTTTCTTTTAATGTCCTATTGTTTTAGTGTCTTAATTGTTTTGTCTTAATGTACTCATGTTATATTTGTTTTAATGTATGTCTTAATGTATATGCATTTTAGTCCTATGGACAAAACTGAGCAATAAATCTATCTATCTATCTGAAAGTAATAAGTGACTAGGACAATGTACAATGTATTTTTATGGTATTATAAGGCCATTGTCACTTGATTGGTTGTTTTGCATGATCTTGATTTTTTAAATACACATGCTAGATGCTATAATTATTTATTATTATTTATTAACTTGCAAACCAATTGTTACGAATATGAAGAAAATGAGTACGTTTTACTCATGAAAATGTAAATCCCTCAAAATATAGATGAGGGCTGGTCGTGCTAAACAACCAATCAAGTGACAATGGTCTAAGCTCAAAATAGAGCAGAGAATATGAACAGAAAATTTGTCATGGGGTAATTAACATGTACTACTTGTTCTGGATTTACATGTGACATGAAAGATTATATAAACGCATGTTAACATGTTGAATTATATTCTTGCCCATTTTTATTTTCAACTTCTCCAAAATAATTAATCAACAACTTACCAAGTGTACCTTTAGACAAATTGTGCCCTGTTATTGTCCACAGGCATGCGACGTTTCTTAGCAGTCACCAAGACAGAGGATGAGGCGTGTAAGATTTAGGAAGCAGAGATAATATTTCAAGTGACAACGACATACATGTGTAACAAATGAATAACCTATTTTTTATTTGATATGTGTGGTCTGTGATTTATCTGAATACATTACATCCAGCATGAACAGCTAGGTCAATTTGCGACAGACCATAAATGGCCTGCAGAGCTACAAACAGGAAACAGTTTGTGAAATATAATTAGAGAAACTATCACATGGAGATATTGAGAACGAGGATTAACATGTATTAGGTGTGAGTATTCATTAACCACTGTCATGATCTGTTAAGAAAGGTGTAAATTATCCTGTGAATTCAGTCTTCATACACTGAATCACTGCAAACTGTCCCCACACATAATGAGACATTAAAAGCTCAAATTTTACAAGAGAAAACATTTCTCTATCAGAATAATTTCACTAGACAAACTACTCTATCAGAAATATGGACTGAAAATAGCTGATCCCTCCCAGAGTTCAAGATGTTTCCTTCTGAAGATTATGTACATAGTATCCATGGTAATATGTTAACATTCTCAGCTCATAAACAGAGAGAGACCAATCTTACATATTTTGTCAGAACCATAGAACACTGTCCACAATTCAGAGGCCAGAACTGGATCAGTTGTACTGCTATATATATTAGGTAAAGAAGAGGCACAGCTCTGATAGATAAAACTGTTCAACATAAGATTCTGCCACAGCAGGGTTTAAGTCATTAGTAACGTAACGTATGACAAATTCAATCGGGTGCACTGTGTGTGAAATAGGCTTGGGCTTTTTTATTTCTTGGTCGAATGGTCCCCTACATGCAGTCACCTATTGTATTTGTCTTGCATGATGGAAAGACGATTTAATCGGATTAACTTTTGTTCGGAGGGATGAGACAGGCTTGGTCAAGCTCATGATGTTCTTATTATTCACGTCTGACCGTGGGCTCATTAGTTAATTGATTCTTTGAATCCACTGGAGAACAACTCAAAATAGGGCTTAGCTAATCTTATTTTATTTCAAATAACATCTAGATATGATTTGCTCTCAGACACAAGCAACATTTTTTTTCTATTTGAAATGTGGAGATTGCTTCATTTTACTCTGAAATAAGACAATTTATCACATTTCAGAGTAAAATGTAGGGTTTAAATTGGTTAATTGCCCTAGTGTATCAGACTGTATTGTGAGTATCAGTGGGACACAGTTGGTATACAATTGAGATTTCCTGTATATCAATGCTGTCGAGCAGGTGCGTGCTCATATACCAAAGCAGTCAAGGACGCGCATGCAACACCTACAGGCAAAGGCTGTTTCAGACGAATTTGTCTGGGCGAGTTTGTGTGCGCGAGTACCGCGGCGCCACTGAGACAAGTTGTGTGAGGTAAATTGTGTATTTGTGGATGCAGATAACAAATAAATCATCATCGAAAGCTTTATATAACACAGAAACATGAACGTCAGAATGCCAGCTAAGTATTTCATTCAGTTTATTGTTCATAGCGGAACAGATGAAAAGGAATCAACGCTGCATGTCTGACTTTCGAAGTTTAATTGATGTTACTAAATGTTGATCTATCTTTCACTATGTTAAATCAATGAAGATTGTTCTTGTTGTTTGGAAATATGGAAAACAAATCCGATGAAATTGACAGTCTATTGTGCTGGAATTGTACAAAGTGAGCTTGTCTGACTGCCAGCTATCAGACTATATCCAGAACACAAATGCTCAAGGCGAGTGTGAGAACTGGCCAGTTGGACCACTGACAAAGTAAACTTCCATTTAAGGAAGTTCCCGACAAATACAGTCTACTGCACATGTGTCTGTGCATCTACCAAAATAGTGATATTTAAACGAAATTTAATCAAACACTCAGGGTTCCCGACAAATACAGTCTACTGCACATGTGTCTGTGCATCTACCAAAATAGTGATATTTAAACGAAATTTAATCAAACAGGAAAATATAAGGCTTTAAAAGAATGGATATAAAGAAGTTTGGAATTTGGATAATGATTAATGTGTTTTCCAAATTTTGAGGCAATATGACCTCAATGAAGTATATATCTAAATGTATATAATGAAGGAACACTGGCAAACTGATTTGCAAAATCAATGAAATCAATGGCCTCATGACCATGATTGGTCATGTTGGCATCCAACTGTCTTGAAGCGGAGCCTGGTGACCCCCATTTTCATCCGATTTTCCGATTCAGCATTGTTCCAGAAAACTACTGAGGCATTTTGGAGAAAATATCATTTTAACTTCTTAACAAATTTGAACTTTTTCTGTAAAAATACAGGCATTAGTCATGAAATTCCTTTCACTATCGTATATTAGAGTAGTATTAAACCAATACAGTATACCATATTAAATCCTAGATTTAAATAAAAATAACCTCGGTGACCCCTACATTTTATCATTTATTCTGAATGTTTAAGGTCTACGCTACCTCTTGTTGAAATGTAATAAAAATGACACTCATTTTCCAAATTGTCTGGAACCTCCTTAATAACATCCCAAGCAGCATACCACTGCCCAAACAATAGCCCGCAAATGCCCAAACAACAGCCCACAAATGCCCAAACAATAGCCCAAACAATAGCCCACAAATTCCCAAACAATAGCCCACACATATGCAAACAACAAACCTACAAATGCCAGACCATTGCATGTAAATGCCCAAACAATAGCCCACAAATGCCCAAAACAATACCCCACACATGCCCAAACAAAAGCCTACAAATGACCAGATCACAAATGCCTAAATGCCCAGACAATAGTCACAGAAGAGCAAGCTGCTGCACAAACACAAACATGATAATATTTTTCAACCACATTTTCACACTTCCTCCAAGCAATTCTACTCTCTATTTGTTGTCTATTCAACCCTTCCTATCACAGAGGAAATAGTACACAGAAAGACATGACCTGCACAAGCAATGATAATTAACAGATAATACACAGGAGATCACCTGTCCCTGACAGCTAATTAATAGTGAGAGTAACTCCTAACTTGCCCTTTTTGGGATAATCTGTCAAACGTTTATATTTCCAGCAGGTGGTGATACCTACCGGTCAATGCAGCCGAAATGCAATATCATGTGTGGTCTGGCAAAGTACACATATCAACTTATGAATTATGTCTTCATGATTTTTTGGTAGCATCACCCATGGGAGCCTGTGCTTGCGACCCAATCAAGCTCTTGCACACCCACATACCGAATTGGAGAAAAATATGTTTAGTCTTTCTCATTTATTGTCCAGAAACAATATCCATATGAATGAATAGTGCTTGCTTTTACACAGGCATAATGGGATGATTATTGCTGATATATATCAGTATATCTATGATAGGTAATCATAAGTAATCGCTGAACCAAAAATCCCTGTGACACACCGAATGTGAATAATTCAAACCCTAGGTATAAAGAATAAACAACTGATAAATTATCTGGTAAAACATGACCGTCTTTTACACAGAAAATCATTACGTTGATATGGAGCTAACCTAATAATTAAGTGTCAATTGTCCAGAATTTTTACAACTGCTAAACAAGAGCCTCATGGGCTTCAATATATGCCTCAGGCAGTCATGCAGTCATGCAGTTCACTGTCGACTTGGTACCAATGTAAATATGAACAGTAGGCAAGTAACGAGGTCATAATCACTTATTAATATCGTTAATTGGCAATCGTTCCTGCATCAGTAATTGTGAGAGTATTTTAACTGAATTATTGAGTGACCTGTGGAGGGATGATCCGCTCCAACTGTTCTGTTTGTGGTACAAAGGGGAGGGGGAGTAAAAGGAGGCTGTGTGTGTGGGAGGGGTGGGGGATAGGAAGGTGAGTAATAGCGGTAAGGGAATGGGGGGGGGGGAGTGGGAGATCAGGAAGGTGATTAAGTGGAAAGAAGGGATAGACAGGTGAGCATGGGGGGGGGGGTGAGAGAGATAGGGCAGTGATTAACAATGGGTGGGGGGTGAGGGATACAGAGGTAAGAGGGAGAACATTTTGGGATGTTTTACATCCATTTACTTTAAATTTAGGATGACTCTTTTTTGGTAAAGCATAGATACTAAAGTCTGTCTTTTTTAATTAGTCGCCTACTTTGACACCTGTTAAAAAATAAACAGGTTTTTTTTTTGCAAACTGTATAACAATCTGAACCAACAAAATCATTTACCCTGCGATATTCTTAATATTTCAAGATTGAAACAACTTTATAATTCCTATGTAACTCCTATCTAGCATGTCTAGTTGTTTCCTGTATCAAGCCTATTAAACAAAGAGCTACGAAGTACCAATGGCTTTGTGACATTGTGTGTCAGCATTCCCCCCCCCCCCCCACCCAAAGATGTTGCGAGCATGCGCGACTCAGAGAGACATTTGGTGGCGGAAATAAGCCTATTGGCATTCACTCAAAGGCATGTCAAATATGCAATATACAGTCATAACAGTGTGTTTGGTTGAACATTTGGCAATTTGACTGTGCATGGGATATACCATCTTCACAACGTCAAGGTTTCTATTTGTGAGCCAAAGACAAACCCTTGACCATCTTGCATAGCAGACCGCGTTCCGCCCACATTCCAGTCACGTGACCTAGAAAACCTGCGCTGATGGTAAAATACATTAGGGTTTTACTTTCGGTGATAAACTATTCGCTGATACCGAATGTAAAATATTTAATCCAAGACTGCATAACAATAAAATATTAATGGATAGATCAGTGAAATTTTGTAGAAATCCGCGCGTTATTTCACCCAATTCAAGTCCTTCAGTGGGAAGGTGAGGTCGGATACACTGATATGCGGACCGCCTTTAAAGTTTCAGTGTTTCCCATATTTGCCTGGCTTGTTGGATGTTTAATTTTAGATGAATGAGTTTATTTTTTCTTCAAATAGATTTTGTTTTAAACTAGGTTTCCTTTATATTTATTAATGTTCATGGTTGTTCAAAATGTGCGCGTTCATCTGCAGTGTTCTCATTTCAAGCCGGTAGCCGCCGGAGCTTCGCCGGCTATTTGTTCTATTATCGCCGGGTACTCAGATTATCCCAAGTCATTAATTTACAAATAAACTTTAATAAAGTAATGTACATAATTTCGCTGACGCCCTAAGGAACGAAGGAATCTGAAATTGGATGTCAACGGACAACAAATGCAGCAAAAAAACGCTCAATCTTTCTGCCGTAACGACATGTCACAATGAGAACCGAAAGGATAAAGTTACGTCCACTAATTTACCTGCAAATCCAAATTCGCACGTAAACAGCGCTTTGCACGCGCCCCTACGAGTCTCCTCGAGAAACAGAGCTCTTCGATTAGAGCGCAGAGGTATTTTCACGGATACTATATCTCACGCTGCAAATGCCGCTGAGTGGAGAGCTTACGCACATGATGAAGTTGTAAGAAGGGCAGGTCGTCATGTCGGGGAAACAGACATCAATCCTGACATTTGGATTCGGTAACAAATTACCAGGTTTGTATTTTTATGGTATTTGTATCTAGTATAGTACAAGTCTTGACCAATATCTCAATTTATGCTGTCGAAAATATGATTTACGAGTACCGTTTGATAACACGAAAAGTGGACCATCCGTAATTTGTTACGTACTGCTGGCTTTTTGTAGACGTAAAACACGTGTAATTATCTGACAAGCATACGATCTCGTGTATATAAACTACGCTCATGAGATAATTACAGAAGTAGATCTTATTTATAACAGGTTAGGGACAGAAGCCAATGTGGGGCATGATTGATACCCCAAGTCAGGTATTACACCCCAATTGGGCAATTTTCGGATACCCCACATGAGCTATCCAACAAAACAATCCCCAGTTATTCCTAAATGAGCAGCATCAGCAATTCAGTCAGTATACCTATGAGTAAAAGACAGCATGAAGTAATATAATCCTTACAAAACCCTATTCCACCAACTACTTTTGGACCACCCTGTATAATCAACTCAAGTGAAAGTCTGTTAAGAGAACTTGAAAACCTGAAAATCACAGATATTTCACCCCTAAGTTTACACTTTATGAAAAGACAATTTGAAGCTCTAAAAGTGCTCCGATTGCGTCTCGGAGCATCTAGATCCCTGGAGCTTCCGGGGGCCGCCCCTGGTCCCCGGCCTAGGCAGGGGGCCTAGGCAGCCCCTGGACCCCGGCCTAGGCAGGGGGCCTAGGCGGCCCCCGGACCCCTGCCATCAATAAATGCAGCTGTCTACTTTTCAAACTCAGCCTGCTACTTAAAATGAAAATGAGAACCCTGCATCTGCCACCAGATATCCCACAAGCTGTGGTGTTTTTGAAGCTTGTCACTGTATGATTGGTCAATATATGCAGGATGTTGCATTAGAGCTAAACAAGATACATTGGCCAAGAGTACCAGGGGTATCCATCATAGAGATACCCCTGGTTTTAGCGAGGATATACATGGAAAAGACACATCCATGGACAGCAACGGTAACCTCCTGTTATGACTTTATATCCCTACAAATCAATACATTGGTTCCCAGGTGTGAAAAGGAATAGGACCCGAAAAGGAACAGGATACGACTGAAAATATAGTTGAAAGCGACGTTAAATCATATTCACTCACTCACTCACTTACATTATGAGTGAGTGAGTGAATAGGGTTTAACGTCGCTTTCAACATTTTTTCAGCTATATCACGACGGGGAAGAGAAGGGAGGGTAGGGGGAGGGGAAGAGGTACCTACTTGTAACAGAGCAGATCTAATGCTGCCATTTTATAGTGCTGTCCCACTGAAATATCATGCCGTAGGCAGACATGACACCCCACTCAGTCACATTATGCTGACACCGAGCGAACCAGTCCTTGTTCTATCCTCTTAATGCTGAGCGTAAGCGAGGGAGCAACAAGTTCCATTTTTCAAGTCTTAGGTATGACCCGGCCTGGGATCGAACCCAGTACCTACCGCTTACGAGGCCGACGCTCTAACCATTAGACCACCGCAGTGCGGTCTTACATTATGATGTTGCCCTATGCGATTGAGTCCTGCTACATGTAACAGCTATTATGGTGTTTGATATGAAGAGAACAAAGTTATTTCAAGTGTGATATATTATCAATATCCTGTAGTGCTCATTTTGTAGAGCAAACTTTTGATTTTTGACAAGCATGAAATTAAAATGGATAGACTTTCATGCTGCATGCATGTGAAATGTCCTGCGAGGAGTTTGACATCAAATCACCAACAGTTATGCAAGCCCTCAAACCCACTTGGCTACCTAGGCTGCCTTTTGGGGATGGGTTATACATGGACAATGTGGAAGCATCACTGGAACAGCCTCAGGTTAGACAGAATGTCACACCTAAAACCACACCAGTTGGATTATGTAATATTTGGTCGTTCCTCCATGTAAACTCTGCAATATGTAATGGGTTATGGTCACAATGTTAGACAAATTACATATTAATATCTAATTGCATTTGTTAAGTTGATACTGGGATGATTGCGAATATTCATTCCTTAACATAACATGTTATATAAATGGGTTTGTGAGGGGAGCGATTCACCGATCACCAGACCTAGCAATACAAACCAGTCATGTGTACACTGGTCTCTACAAATGACTATGTAAGTGATTCCTGTTTAGTCCTATATCCCATGGGAAATAAAAATAAAATATACACACACACACAGGTGCTAATGTTCAATGAAGTGGTGCAGTAAATTATGAACCTCACCCAGTGACGGTGCACTACAGAATCAAAATAATAAATCCTGTGCAATATCAGATGCCCATAATTTTACTAAGCTTCTCTTGGATACAGTGAACACCATATCAAATAAATAGCAGGACAGAAAAAAGTATCAGTGTAAATGTATTCGAATATGAGCTAATCTTTGAATAAAAGCGGCCTGAGAAACCCATTAAAATGTGAAATTATATACAGGGCCATTTTGATGCCGGTATACCGGTATGAGCACCCAAACTCCGGGTCAAAATATCTTTTAATATTTTGTTTCAACCACCAGAATATAATGTAAATAAATAATTATTAGTGTATTATTTTGAGTACATATGAAATAATCCACGCAGTTAAACTGTACCGATACTGTTCACACCGGAACAGTAATTGTGTCTCTCAATTCAAGTTGACAAATGAAAACAAAGAATTACATGTTTTTATTACAGTCTACAATGAATATATTGAACAATATAGTTCAACCAAAATCATAGTACTATTCAGAATTTGCCATGATAATAAATACCAAATAATAGCATGGCTTGATTGACTGCCGATGCGCAGAGATGTACATTTCCACCGATCCTGAATATCGGAAAGGAGGGGGGGGGGGGTGTAAACTTCATTGACCACTTCAGACTGTCACTTTACTGCAAGAAGTAAGATCATGAGATAAATACAGGGTTATTTTTTCTCACTTTGTTTTTATATACTTTTTATATACTATATACTTGGATTACTATTGTGCAAACTGCTTTTATACGGTACGTTAAAAATAAAATTTGACACAAATTGCGGGTAATATCTTCAAAAATTCAACTAAGTCGATGAAAGTTACTGGTACAAAAAATCTCCACTTTCGGATTATTTTCACGAAGAAATATGAGGAAAAAAACCCAGCGTTTGAATCTATTTCTGCATCTGTTCACAGATATCTGGAATTATTATGCTGAATTTCTTTATTTGTAATTCCAATAAAACATAACGTTTCACCATTCTCTAGGTAACAAATATGGACCGGTATACAAGACTGCTGGTATCAAATAAATATTTCTTTTCCTTGAATTATGATAGAATGTCACCATAAAATTCCCACAGAGATGCTATTCGCTGACAACGATCATCATTGAAATATTAATGCATGCTGATACTGGTGTTACATGCTGGTGTTAGATACGTTTAACCAGGATAACAGTACAATAGTGTCCTGATTAATTCTTTCAGATTTACAATTTAATGTTGGGGTGATCTGGTAACCCTAACATCAAAGTCATTTACTCTATACTGAGTGAAACATTTTATTTCCCCCGATTATTTTGTATTTTTTTTTCTCTTCACAATCATATTTTAAATGACAGGAAATGGAAACAGATAACAGACCAACATTCCACATATAAAGTAGTTAGCGATAGCGGCCAGTTAATGATACAATAATCCATCTAATAATTCAATCACAGGAAGTGTAACTTTCTAATATCAAATCAAAGGGTGATTAAAGTTAATGGAACAGGAAGTTACAATATGAGGCATCAGAGGGGCTACACCTCCTCAGCTCCTTAATAGTCCACACCAAGATGTTTTAAAATGGATATACATGGTTTTGGATTTGGCATGCATAGCAGCATACACTCTTGTATGAATCACTGATTCACTAGTGGTATTCTTCTGACAAGGTGACCACCTCACTAATTTCATGAATTTGGAAAATTGATTTATTGGCCTGAAACTGAAATGTCGGATTTGTCCATTGCGTCTTTTGTCTGTGGGGCTTTGTCCACGGGGCTTTTGTTTGCTGGGCTTTTGCACAGATCCCAAAAAGAATGCTGCACTGTTCTAATATTTTGCATTTTGTTGTTTATTTTCGTTATCAAGTTCGATGGAGAGATTCAGTTGACACACAACTGCCACATCATAAAATAGCAAGTAAATGTTTGCTTTAATGTTCAGAGTAACATTCAAAAATAAAGCATCTTTACCGCAAATGTATACGTCCACTGCCAACAAACTGTTAAGAAAATGGCATGACCATATCGTGATATACCGCCCTCTATTTTTTTATGGACTACCTTGCCCAACATTCTATGAGTGATGCCACCAGTATGGCGCACGAATTAGTTTCAAATCTGAAATGATATAGTGATGCGAATGGATACCAAACATTACTATTTATAGATGTGACCAAGGAAACGTATCTACATATCTACTTTTTTAAAAATTTATTCAATGTATTTAGACGGGTAGCCCAACTCCACCTCTATGGCTACTTTCCAGTGGGACCCTACTGATTATATTATATATTGAACAGACGTTTCGTCAGCCAGCCTTCAGAAGTTTCCAAGATATGGAGTCCTAACAAAAGATTATAGACAGACAGCAGATGGACAGACAGATGGTCCGACAGCAATACCCCCGAGCCAAATCGAGCTGAGATGACTGAATTATTACAATCAGATTCACTGTAATAGCATGCCAGTTTGTCTTAAAGCTTCGTTTATACGACATATATTACAAAAAAATAGAAGGCTAGTCCCATTGATTCTAGGATTATATGCTACCAAATGTTCTTTCAGAGCAATATTCATTATTCTGAATTTTTGTGATATTATCCAGTATAGGTAATCAATTTGAAATATTTGTCTGACAACTGGATTCTCTTCCCACCCAGAAAGTTTATTGATCAAACATTAAAACATGCTACATTTTGCTTATTTCATTGAAGCCATCGTCATTTGATTGGTTGTTTAGCATGACCTTGAGTTTCAGAATATACATGCTAGATGCTATAAATATTTATTATAATTTATTACATTGCAAAACAATTGTATACGAATATGAAGAAAATGAGTAAGTTTTACTTATAAAAATGTAAATCCCTAATCTATTTTAATTATTTGCCCTCAAAATATAGACGAGGGCTGGTCATGCTAAACAACCAATCATGTGACAATGGCATGACAGTAGTTTTTCAATATACGGTAAACTCTAACAGACAACGACAACATTTGTGTACTTTAATTGCAGTGCCATATTCAGCAATAAAAGACAGCCAGGTCAGTTGCACTGCCACACAGTGGAGCAGTTAGGCAGCTGATAATTAATGGTTCGTTTCCCGTAACCAGCCCTCATCTATATTTTGAGGGCAAATAATTAAAATCCTTAAGGGATTTACATTTTCACGAGTAAAAATTGCTCATTTTCTTCATATTTGTATACAATTGGTTTGCAAAGTTAATAATTAATAATTATCGCACTCAGCATGTGTATTTTTACAAGCAAAGTTACGGGAAACAAACAATTAATTAACAGTGGCCTTAATCTTATTAACAATTGGAAGAGTCATAGCATACAACTGGAAATCAAAAACGGTCAGGTGTTTTTCCAAGTTCAACAAGAGAGGAGCCATTCAGATATAGCACCAGACTGGTCAATCTTAAATCATGACTTGGTTTAACATAACCAATATGCACATCTTTACTTGTGCAATAATATTTTGAGCCCTCAGAAATACCAATAATAAACTGAGTATTTGGACTAGTGAGGTGTATTGGAGAGAGAAACGCTATTAAATTTGGATTCCAGTCATTCCATTCCAGTTTCTTACCTCATTCAGACCTAATGAACATGATTAATATGAGTGAAATTCAATGGTTCTGCAACATCCATCTGGGGCATGATGAACATCAAGATAAAGTGTGTGTCAAGAGCGGGTAAAATCAATTCATTATTTACAAAGAAACAACCCTTAACACAAAATGTTAAAGGCATTATACTGGACAAATTAAAGAAACTGGTAAATTAAGACCTACTTGGTACAGCTTTGACCATTCAAATGTAGTTCAAAACTGAGAGATTTCCTATGAAGCAATACAGATTTCTGCAGACTCATTGACATGTGATCCATAAAATTAGTACATTTACCTCTCCTTTGTCAATTTTCATCCCTTGACCTTTGTAAGCGTACAAGGCCTTGACCTGAGGAACTTTTTTGGTTTCCACAACGTCTTTGATGACTTCTCGTTCCACGATCTCTTCAACTTCTATCTCTTTAGGGACATCAACTATTTCTTCGTCAAAACCGTTTTCTTCTGGCTGCTGTCCATTTTCTGCAGGGGCAAACTTTTTGGGAGATATCTGTGGACCAGGAGATCATTAATATCACATTAATATGTACATGTATCTTTAGCCTTCAGGCTTAAAAGCAAAAACACAGAACGGTTGAATACAATTTTCAGATTTCGAACATTGGGAATCAGGCTTTGCTGAGGTACTAAACACAAACCAAGTAAGTTACCAACATTCCAACATATGACCAGCAGGAGAATATACAACAGAGCATGTAGCATGTTGTGGAAAAAGAACATCAACTTTCAGAAAAAAACTTCAAGGTACTAAGCATGTGGTTCTCATCTTACTAACCCCAATATTGCCAGACAAGTATGTAATATGAATGTTGATGGACAAAGGTGAAGCCCCATTAATGTGGCAAAAATGAGGTAAAGAACTATACCATGGCGCACATACTAAACATGTTGCGTGTAAGTTGTGAAGATCTTCCTCAAATTGTAACCGAAATATGGACCGGACAAGAAAATGCCCTGGCAATATAACTATACTCATAGCATGAACATCAAGTTTTTCAACCATTCCAGTTTGAGGCTCAGTGAGGGTTGTTCCGGGAAATGGCACATGGGGTGGGGAAAAGACACCTTCTTTTGACTTCAACCATCCATATACCATTTACCCTATCGCCCTAATGTTAAATGACTATATACCAGACATATACCACAGAACTTAAAAATCCCCATCCAATGAGGTTCCCCTCCCCATCCCTTCTCGCACCCATCCATTGTACTTTTTCTGTAACAGCCCTGACCCTGATATAAAAACTAATGTGATTCATCATGCTAAACATCAATGCTTGACCATATTAAATTATTCCAGACAAAAGTTCATTGACAGAGTAACAGAAATTAACATCGCAATATTCATGGACTTAGGTCTCATCTATCAACAGGTTACAATAAACAACATGAATTCAGGGGTGCCATACAGTGTAACCATATCATTAAAAAGAAGGAAACATGCCCGTTCCTTCCTGTGGAAACTCCCGGGAATTTCCCATCTGACATCAGACTAATTGCTGCAGGAAATGTCCTATCTGACTAATTGCTGAATGTTCAGTATAATCCGAGATTAGAAAGCCATGTTATCATTATCGAAATAATTGGGAGACTAACAATAAACTGTTCCACACTTACATTATGTTCATGGGCTGCTTTTGTCATGAGTGATGCCAGTTCTGCAAGCCTCTTGATTTCTGAATTGAACGTCTTTATTTCCTCTTCCAGTCTGAAATGTCTTGACAAAAGGGCCTGGTCAAAAAAGAACAAGAGGACAAACACAATGCATTAGGTTTAAAAAAAAAGAAATTCTGTGAAAAAGAAGTGGTGGGTTATCAGTGAAGTGAATTAGGCTAAACAAAGTCAATAAAATGGTTCTCGGGCAATTTTTTCCAAAAAAATGAGGCGGGCCGGCAAGTACGAGTGGAATATGGCAGAGAGAAAGCTGAAATCTATATTATCTCATTACAATTGCGTTCTTTATTCCAGAAGGCTGTCATGTAAAGGAGTAGACAAAGAAAGTTGTATTCTCAATTGAAATATAAGTATTTGATTGCAGTTTTGCAACCCATGTAATCCTCTATGAAAACATTTTTCAAATTAATATCAGTCACGTCTACTGACTTGGAAAGTCAATTGATTTTTCTCATTTGCAATAAATACCGGAAGGCAAATGGAACAGGACAAGAAAATACAGCAACCACTAAATATAATAAATCCATTAATAGTGGATATGTAATGCCATTCAACTATGGCACTTTTCTCAGGCAGTATACTGTAGAAATCTTAAAGTTGAGGCATGAGGCTTTTCATTTTATTTTTCTTGATATTAAATAAGAGGTGCTATCCCTGCAAGCTTGTCTTTTTTTGTGAATTTGTCACTTTAATATAGGTATCTCTATTGCGAAGATAATCACTTGTCATTGTTATGCATGAAAAACATTTTATTGTTAAGCATTTACAGACACAAAAGGCTTCATGGATATGTACCACAACAAGAGGGATACCCTGTCGACTTTTTCATTTTGAATAATTCCTAAAGTTATCTCCAGATGTTACACTTTTGCGATGATTAGGTGTTGCAAACTTTGAACTCAATATCTTATTAACTGTAATTAAAAGAGATAAACACTGTAATTAAAATAGATAAACAAGGATAAGTTCTTAATAGGATTCAATTGCAAAATAGGAGGTTTCAAATTAAGCAGTGTTATTCCAAGCTATAACATAATCAACAAAATGTTGTTGTCATTGTGATAAATAAATAAAAACTCCCGGATTTCAGAAATAACATGATGTAGCACCTAAAGGTGCATCGATTTTCAGCCTTAAAAAAATATTTTTACATGGCAACAAACAAACAAACAGTTGAATGAAAGCTAACGCTTCACCGAGTTACTCGCCTCTACCAAATAAGGCTTTACTGAGGTACTCGCCTCTACCAAATAAGGCTTTACTGAGGTACTCGCCTCTACCAAATAAGTTCCAAACATTCTAAGATCTAGAAAATATTCTGAGAATTAACTTTTACCAGAATGCAATATATATTGGCAGGCATGGACCATGTGCAATAGTATAGTATAGATCTTTATTATTTATAGTGGCAGGTACATAAGACAAATATGTCAAACATTATACACCACCACCCAGCCTATACAGGCTTATCAGTCACTTCAAACAAATAATAAATATTGCATCACGTGGCTCGGTAATACATACAAAACATTTCTCCTTTTGACAAAAGCTTTCCGGATAAAATGACTGAATTTCCTTGTATAATTTTCATAAAGGTATTTCAGCTTATCAGCATTTGATATTATATTTTCAAAATCTACTTCTTTTAACAAATCTCGCCTTTCATCTTCATAAATTGAACAGTAGAAAACAAAGTGCTCTTCATTCTCAATTTGATTAGTGTCACATAATGTAGAAATTCTATCATTAACATTTTCCCCACGGTATCTGCCGACTTCAATTCTTAAGGGCAAAACACCACATCGAAATTGAGCAACAAGTGATCTTTCAAACTTTGACAGATTAAATAAAACATAAATTTCGATGTTATATTCATATTTATTATAATAAATATGGCACAAATGCTTAGAACAAGGTAAAGAACTGTATCATGCACATATGCAAGATACTAAGCATATTCCATATATGTTGACAGATTGGATAATGCACTATAACTATGTGGAAAATCATCAAAATGGGTCCAAAATCTGACAGTGCACACCAACAAAGGTACTAAGCATATCACATGTAAGTTTCGAAGTTGTCCATCAAATAGCAAGCTTGCCAGATGTGGGCAAAACTGTTGACAGATGGGATAAATGGCCACAAGTCAAAACGGATAAGAAACCTGACAACCCATCTGCAAAGTACTAAGCATCTTGCATTTAAGTTTCGGAGTTGTCTCAAATCGTAACTCGGATATGGATCAGACAAGAAATTGTTGGTGAATGGACCAGACATACATGCCGATTACATGGCCCCCCAGTCAGATGCGCCAAGGGTAAAAAGGGCTGACCAGCATGTTTTTCAATGAGGCGGCAGTGTCTGTGGATCACTTAATTGATTTTTTTTTAGCCTAACTGAAGTGTTTTGAGAGGCATGATGTGTAACTAAACATACATGTGTACTGGACACCAATTAAAACTTGGTTCACCATTTCCACTGTATTATTCAACTAATTGGGCTTTGTTAATTAAGTTTTAGTTTCTCATGACCTGCACTAAAAATAATCAGCATGCGTTATGAGGTGATTATATTGATTATCAGTTGTGTTAAATAAATTCTCCCAGTCATCCACCCTATGTATGAATGCCATTGTCGGTTGAACAGAATATTATATTTGTCTAGTTTTTCACACAAAATAATCTACAAAAACAATTTCCATATTTTTAAACAAAATACTGCATATAGGGGAAAGGTAGGGAAATGTCTGTAAACTGCCAGGGAAACTTTTGCGAAAATGTCACTAGTTGGGCCTGAAATTTCTCTGTATTTTCGGTGTGATTTCACATTGTAGTAATGTCCATTGATTTCACATTCTAGTAATGTCCGTTCTTCGTCATATGGTAACTGATGTTATTGTTGGCACTGTTGTTGTTGTTGTTGTTGGATTGACATAAATTCTTGCCAAGTTGACGATGCTGAGATGGTGAAAAACAGGAAGATATTCATCTAGCGGTTTTCATATCTGTATTAGCACTGGCTATTTGTCCTTCGATATGTACATTTTCGTTGACATGCCATTGTTGATGGCCTGCATACACCAGCACGTTTCATCGCTTTATGTTCATATCAGTCGGCTGTCAAAGTTTTCATAAATGAATGACTACATGGTATTTTACTACGGGCAATTGAGAATTCTCTTGGGTATATGCGCCCATGTCCATATGGTCCTACCACGTGTGCATGTGCTGGGTAATTACGTCTGCGCAGTCGGTATGCTATCAAAACATCTCCCAATCTATAGGCAAAAAGATCGTATGAAGAAGGTACTATAAAGAAGTGTACTCCCCAAGTGGTGCGGGCAGGTCAAGGGAAGCTAACTTAAACCGTGCATATCACTGAGAATCCCTCGACATTGGCGGTATTAAAATAGGGCCCTTGATGAAGATCAAGCAGTTGCCAACAAAAATGACATTTTAACCTAGTAGTGAATCAGAAAATATAGGTCAATTTGATTAATTTTTGTAAAGGTTTCAGTACCATGATCACATGCCTATGTGATCTAAGTTTGGTACTCCTATACATGCATATCCTTGAGATATGGTGGTAATAATACATGATGACAATACTCCAATGCCAATTATGGCTGAAGCTCAAGTATGTGTCCAGTGTACGGTCAGTGCCTCATAGGCATAATCATTCTTGAGTTACGGTATTTACAACTTTGACCCAGTGACCCCCAAAAGCACTTAATCTCAATAGGTCAATCTCACTTTGCCAGTCACTTATCAGATAATTACATGTTGACAAATTGACATAATCTGATCAGGTGACGCCGAAAACTGGGTCAATCTCACTGATTTTTGATAGGCTTCCGTTTTGTGACCACAGGTAAGTGTGATGAAAATTTGGTGTACCTAGGCATCTTCATTCTTGAGATATGATGGTAATGAGAAAACAAAGACGGGTGAATGGATGTATGTTTGGACATGACAATATTCCAATGACAATTTTGGCTATACTCCATGACCTGATGTGCGAATAGTGTAAGTTCAGTAAGCCTAGGCCTTATCATACTTGAAATATGTTGGTAATAAGCAGCCAGAGATGAATGAACAAATTTAACCCAGTGATCCAGAAAATTAGATCACACTCAACAATTTTTGCTTGGCTTCTGCTTCCAGACCATTTCACATGTGAAGCAAATTTGGTAATCCTAGGCATAGTCTTTCTTCAGGTATAGTGGTAACAAACAATTCATGATAAATTGACACAGTTTGACTTTAGTGACCTGGGAAAATATGGGTCAATCTCGCGGATGTTCTTTAGGCTTGTGCTCTGTGACAATATGCAAGTGCAATGTAACTCTTAGGCATAGTCATTCTTGAAAAATGGTGGTAACGAGAAATCAGAGATGGATGGACATACATACATAATGGACGAAATTGCCTGAGGGGAAAAAAATAATAAATTGAGATCTAAGCAAGTGAGAATAAGCCTTTGTATTAACTGTCAATAGTGAGCAATTGACATGCTAGCATGCCACTGATTTCATGCCTTGAGTAGCATTTATAAGAGCTCTACCATGCTTAATACATGAAAGGGAGGAGGGGGGGGGGAGGGGAACCTGCTAAACTGACAGAAATTAGGTGAATATAATTTAAATAGTACAAATTTTGGCATATTATATTTGGAAAAACTTACTAAGGATGGTAAAATGAGTACTTCCCCATATATTAAACATAGAAGAACTATCCAAGGTCACCTTGACCTATGAGGAATGAAATCAGTCGTATGCGAATATATATCGGGCACTTGCCCGTATTTGAAATAAGAAAGAGGAAGAATTTCTGTAAATATGTCTGAATTGGCCTATCAATCAATAAGCCTCACATTTCAGTTTTATTCTGGTTTATCTCTTTTACACCTTTCTGAGCCAGCTATTACCAATCAATGTCCAGAAGTGGTACATCCAGTTTCTCCTGCTCCATTGTGCAAGTCTCTCATTATGGAACATTTAGTTGATAAAGGATAAGAACATTTCTGTAGTGATCACTTCGACGACGACAAATTATGGAGACATGCATTAATACGTTGAGATACCATTATTACCTATTGAGACCATCATTACCTGTGCATTAGCCTTATCCCTGCCATAATCATCACTGCACACTAGGGGCATCTTCTCTCTCATCCAGGCTTCTGCCTCGTTAGCATCAGCATAATACTGAAATACAAAACAGTTAACAATGAAACATTAAATACACTCGTCAAAACTAACCTTCAGATCATGACCAATTGATCGACCAGATAGTGAGTGATAAGGCAGGGTGTATTCGGTACTACTTTTTTTTAAAATTTCTATATCTATTAGGATATCAATACGAATACTTTAGAGGCTGATGGCAAGCAAACACATTTTATTACCAAATAATGCAATACAAATGCAACATGGTGGTCACCGGTGGAACTGACCATTCTGACAAACAGCTATACTTTTTGCTGTACAAATTAAATGAAAAGTACATCTTGTCATGACAACTCCCCAATACGTTGGATGAAAGTTGATGACAGCATGGACCTGTACAGTAACTGCTTAGCATCTATCAGTAGCTCAACAGTAGAGTATAGTTAGTTACTGCTCAGAACAGTCAACAACTGGTTAGAACTTCTCATGGATCTTTCTGAGCAGAACTGCACAGTTAATGCATAGTACTGATTAGTACAGTCAATAACTCCTCGCTCTTCAGGGAACTTTTTGAGCAGTACTGATCAGTCTGTCATAGGATTGACTGTGGGTATCTACCTGCTGTGCCTCAATGGCATCCTCCAGCCTCGTTCTTCTGGATTTAGTGAGATCACCAAGCTGTGCCCACTTGTCCTTGATGTTACGTATCCTTAACCCAATCTCCTTTTTGTCCCAGTGATTTTTCCTGACCAGCCCCTGTCCAGTTTTACAGACTCGCTCTGTCTCAGGCCATCTGCCCTGCATCTCTGCCTCAAGAGCCTGAAATAGGAACACAACCAATGTAAACTTTCACATTATGTAGAATATTCAAAAATACATGTATAAATACTATTGTATACATATACTGATACCATTGTATTTACCTAAAAAAAAATCTTCAATCCTAATAGAACAACAATTTAGCAGATTCAAAAAACACAATAGGTTTCCACAACGTCACAGATTGTGACCCCTGTATTGTTCAAAGGCAATAGAAAATTGTATGTGATTATAATGTATATGAAAAACTAATGGTAATTTACACTAGTGTTGCTCATATGTATGAAGAACGATTTCATGAAGAACTGGCAGTCAAATTTTTGTTTTTGAAAGAGAATGAAAACAATTTCATCCTTTCCTTCAGTCACTGAAAACAAAATTCACAAGGCTGCAAATCTCATCTAGCAAGTCTCTATGTGCAAAGGTTTTTGAAACAAAGAAGCAAAAATCAAACATTTATAAACAATGTTTCTGTTTGTAACTAAGTCAAACCTGCTTTAATTAATGCCATTAATCCCTTATTAATTGCACAATCAAACGTAGAAAACGGAAGTTTAAAAGAAAAAGTTAACTCCCCTAGGAGAAGAGTTGTCCGCCCCTAGGAGAGCTCTCCACTCAAATCCAGCGTGGTCACTATATAGGCGACTGTAGCCTCATTTCTCATCCTCTTTCTCAGACCGAGACCAGTAATGAAACAAGGCCGCGGTACGAGGGGACGGAAGGGGTGGGCACATTAAATTAAAGCAGGTTTGACTTAGTTACAAACAGAAACATTGTTTATAAATGTTTGATGTTTGCTACCTAAGTCTTAAACCTGCTTTAATTAATGCCACAGTACCAACATACGGAGGTGGGAACCTCGGTCTTGTAGTATATCAAAGTAGGCTAAGTGACCGCTGGAATAACACAGAAAACATGGGCATAGCATGAACAATCCATAATCAGCAAATGAAACCTTGATTATCAATATAAAAAGGTTAAACATGTGAATAAGATACTGATGTACTTATCTTTGATTGTTCACAGCCATGTAGCTGTGTGTGTGGTGTGGAAATTATTAATTTCCCCCCGAGAGAGTACTGCAACGCAGTGTATAGGTACTTCTCGGGAAGCCGTTTATACCAAGAGAGGACCTCAACCCTGGGATATACAGTCTACTTGGTATGGCTTATTTATCTTGGCTGTTCCTAAGGCCATCCTTAAAAATAAGTTTGTTGCGCGTAACCCGACCGACTGTCCAAAAATCCGCCGACTGGAAACTTTTTTCGCCGATTTTCCGACCGGTCATCTTTTTATTTTATTTTGCAATGTCAGAATTATCTCCCCTATCTCAACGTATGTAAAACGTTCGCCTAGCAAAAGCAAGCAGGATTTCACTCTCCAGTAGTCGCGATGTGAGCTTATGTCGCACGTTTTGAAGGCATATCCTCCATGGCCCAGTCCGTAGGGGAATGCAGTTTTCATCGACCACGTGTATATGGCGGGAAGTTCCCCCTTCTGTTTTGTGTTTGGGTTTGGACGAGAGGACAATAAACACATCGAGAGGCAACAGCAACACAGGATGGGAAAAATATTTCAAAACGGTTGGTTATTAAAACCTGCCATATAGAGCTCTGTCGCGAATCGACTTGGAACGTAGACATGTTTAGGACTATCACCATGCACCACGTGGGTCCGTACACCGACAGATTCTGAGACTGACGATGTTACAACAACAACGATGTTTGGATTTCTACTTTTATCCGAGAAGACTTCAGTGTGCCTAAATGCAGAAAATCTATACTGCTTTGTTGTTTAACGGAAACTTTATAACCCTCTATGTCGATAAAGCCATGGATATAGTGTCGGTGGCTTCAGGGGTCTTGACAAATTAGATGGTGCCGTCAGCTTAATTTTGACGTTCAGATGTCGGCATCAAATACGCTTGTCAGAATTCCACCTCGGACTAAATTCCACGAAAAGACACAGGTTAGAAACTTAGTATTTGCCTCATTGTTGTCAGTAAATTAAATTACGATGTATTTCTAATCTGAATAAAGGAAGTACCTAAGTATTCAATAAAAGCACACCATAAATTTGCGACGAGGAAGGGCAGTAATGATGTTAATGATTAATTTGAGGTAATTTTCTCAACTCCAAATGGTATAATGAACAACCTTCTGTATAACACTGAGAGGATTTTTTTTCTTTCCTGTCACAATTTTGGCAAAAGTTTGTCTGGTAGTGGTATATTTTTTATTTTTTTTTGACCAGCTAGTCACTAGTCATTGTCAAGTCATTGTCAAGAATGTGTTCAAGGATGTCGATGTCTTCTAAGAAATAAAACAGGTACACAAGCCTGAATTTAAGAATATCTGGCTTTATACCTTGAAGATAACTAGTTTTCTATACTGAAATAATTTTGCTGCCAGACAAAAAGAATATTTCAAATGACCTGCTTAGTATCTGAACTAAATCACACTAACCTCTTCCAGCCTCCCCAAAAGGAAAACCTGATCTAAAAAAAAAAAAAAAAAAATTACCTACCTACCGACCCAACTTCCTGAGGTAGGGTCGGGTTACAGCCAACAAACATATTTTTAAGGATGGCCTAAGACCGGTCGAGGCAGGGTCTGTTCCGGGCCTAGTGATCGCCAAGTCACACCACTCTCAGTCCACAATCGTCTTCCATCCAACCATCATTTTAGGGAGTTGAGTGCAAAGACGGCGCTGAGATCATTGAGAAGGACGTCAGATTCAACCTGAAGGACACAATCAAAACCGCTGTTAAGGTAAAGATCACACTCACCATGGATACATACATCTTAGGGTGATGATACAGTGTCTGACATCTCTTTAGAGGATCCAAGGTCGTCCATCTGACTTATTTCTCCCTTCAATATGAGATCAATCAATTGTGGACCAATAGTATGAATGAGATGATACAGCAATTTGCAGATTTGCTGTGATGATTCAAACTGCCGCCCCCCCCCCCTATTTTTGGAATTTAGTTGACCACGTGCTGGGCCGCTATTAACGGCCCAAGCGTGGATATCCCTTCTGACTGGACTGACATATCTCTCAGATCGAAAATGGTGAACGTGGAGTTCACCGTCCAGACTCAAGGCTGGACAATGTCAAGGAGGGGCAGGCTCATTCATAAATCTCCACAAAAGAACCCTGGCCGGCAAGGCCGCGGGTAATAATGGAGTAGTAATGGAAGATACTAATCTAACCTATCTTCTGAGTGTCCTCCCCAAGTAGCTGGGAAGACACAGATAAGAAACGAAAAGGGCAAAACATGAATATGATACAAATATACTTATTCTTGAGTGCCTCCATCCATGTAGCTGTGCTCGTGGTGTGATATGTCAAACTGTACCAAGAAATCAGGGTCCTCTACCACTCGGGTGTTAGGTCTTCTTGGTCTTAAAGGGCGTCAAGCCACGCCATACTCAGTCCACCCACGCCTTACGTCCAACTTGTCCTGTGAGTTGAGCGTAGGAGACACAGCTGAGATCATCCAGAAGGTAGTCAGTTCAAGCTGAAAGACACAAGCCAAAACCGTAGTTAAGGAACAGATAAAATTCTCAAAGCGTCAGACATCTTAGATTGATGATTAGAGAGTCCATGGTCGTCTATCCGACTTATTCCTTCTTTCAAAGACGATCATGATGAAAAGCAAGATGGGTGTCTTGCTGCAACGGTGACAAATTCCGCTCCCTCCTCTTTCCTTGAAAGAAACCAACCACGTGCTGGGTAGCCCTCAGTGGCCCAAGCGTGGTCACCCTATCTGACTGCATTGACATATCATACAGATAGAAATTTGTGAACGTGGAGTTTGCTGTCCAGACAAGACAGGACAATGTCATGGAGGGACGAGTTCTTCCATAAAGGCCATGTGTAGTGATGGCCACATAGAAGAAGCAAAAGACAGTAGTGGGGGCGTCAATGGAATATCTACCTTCTGCCCATTGGTAAGACTATTTTATGGTCTTTAACAACTACACGGCTTATTTAAATATCAAGCCTTGGTGACAGGCGAAGGGACATGATAACCGTAGCCGAGAACCACGCACGGAACCGGAACGAGTAAGATAGTGACGGATGGTTCGAACAGGACATAACAG
>JAVTVY010056979.1:0-31026 GCA_036873755.1 Hanleya hanleyi | reverse complement strand
TATCGTGGGCTGCCCGATGATGATTAGAATAAACGGTTCAAAGCGAACATGGCCGAAGACGGAACTTTCTGAAATGAAGACTTCTGATTGGACAAGAATACATCTAACGGACAGGAACGAATATGACAGATGCAAATGGTGGCCTCTGATTGGACAAGTCTTCTTGAATTGTAACACCAAGTGGATAGTGGAGATAATGATCAATGTTGCGTTCTTCGTGGTTAAACTGACCACCACCTCCATCGGATGAAAGTATTCACCCATGCACTGATAGATACTCAGAATGCGCAAACAACTATCTGAGGATATGTTGCCTCAACAGTATCCTGGCCTGCCCGACGATGATTAGAATAAACGGTTCAGATGGCACTTTCTGAAATGGAGACTTCTGATTGGACAAGAATACATCTAACGGACAGGAACGGATATGAAACATGCAAATGGTGGCCTCTGATTGGATAAGAATCTTCTTGAATTGTAAATATACCCAACGCGGCTCCCCAGCGTGGGTATGATGTAACATTGGGGAGAATAAACTATATGAAAAAAAACTTCTTGTTTTTGTTGTTCTCTCATGTGTCATCCTTGTTGTTGTTGCTGTTGTTGTTCTCCCTCTGGTATATCATATCATGTATATCATATCATGGCGTTATGTTGGAGTGTTAAGGTGTAACGACGGGCGTTGACGGGCATCACTGCATTTCGAAGAATTAGTGACAATTCCATGGAATATCAGAGCTTCTGAGCTATTTCACCAGGGCGTTGAAGCATTAAGAATGGTGTTGGTGGGCGTTGCTACAAGATGACACTTCACACGGTCCATTTGGACCGCGGATGGTCCATCTCTACACCAAATAACATCCTTCACTGCTAAAAAAGGCCCACTTTCGCTACAACTTGTACTAATGACGTCACCAATGACGTCCCAGATGCTATAAATATCCCTGAAATCAGGGTCTATACTCCGAGAGCTACAACATGATACCCCACACGACGCATTCGCAACGCGGATGGTCCATCTCTACACCAAATACCTTCCTGCACTGCCCCAAAAGGCTCACTTTCGCTAATACTCCTACTGATGACGTCGTCGATGACGTCACAGATGCTTCGGACATGCCTCAATTCGGAATGTACACCCCGAGAGCTACAAAATGACACCTCACACGACGCATTCGGACTAAGGATGGTGCATCTCTACACCAAACTCACCCTCACGCACCCACAAAATGTCCACTTTACTTACTACTCGTACTGATGACGTCACCGATGACGTCACAGATGACGACATCCCTCAAATCGGAATGTACATCCCGAGAACTACAAGATGACACCTTCCAGGACGCATTCGAACCGTGAATAGCCCATCTCGACCTCAAATACCTTCATGTACTGCCCGAAAATGTTCACTTTCGCTACTACTCGTACCGATGACGTCACAGATGACGCGAACATCCCTCAAATCGGAATGTACACCCCGAGAACTACAAGATGACACCTTCCAGGACGCATTCGAACCGTGAATAGCCCCTCTCGATCCCAAACTCACCCCCACGCACCCCCAAAATGTCCACTTTCGCTACTACTCGTACCGATGACGTCACCGATGACGTCACAGATGACGAGAACATCCCTCAAATCGGAATGTACACCCCGAGAAGTACAAGATGACACCTTCCAGGACGCATTCGAGCCGTGAATAGCCCATCTCGATCCCAAATACCTTCATGTACTGCCCGAAAATGGTCACTTTCGCTACTACTCGTACCGATGACGTCACCGATGACGTCACAGATGACGCGAACATCCCTCAAATCGGAGTGTACACCCCGAGAACTACAAGATGACACCTTTCAGGACGCATTCGAACCGTGAATAGCCCATCTCGATCCCAAATACCTTCATGTACTGCCCGAAAATGGCCACTTTACTTACTACAACCAACTGCGCCTGCGCAGATTGACGCGACTTGCATTCAAAAACACGCCATTCTGACTCTACCCCACACAAGCTTCACTTTGACACCCTCCACGACCCATTCGGACCCATAGCGGTCCATCTCTGCCCCAAACACCTTCATGTACTGCCCCAAAATGGCCACTTTACTTAATACAACCAACTGCGCATGCGCAGATTGACGCGACTTGCATTCAAAAACACACCATTCTGACTCTACCCACACAAGCTTCACTTTGACACCTCACACGACCCATTCGAACCGTGATTAGTCCATCTCTAACCCAAACACACCCCTACATAGCACCCAAAATGCCTGTTTTCTATGCTACGGCCAGACTGCGCATGCGCAGACTATTGAACACGGACGAACCATTAGCCCAGTCGGATGCTGCTGCACGAGAGCTTCAAAATAAGACCTTACTCGACCCCATTGGACCACCAGGGACTCACCTAGACTCCAACATGTCCACCCCGTATGGCCCTATACATCCATAGCCATGCAGTATAGGCCTATGGGCCTACCCAGGCCTTGGTGACTTTTTCCAAAAATTTCACCGATTCGCTCCGCAACACTTCCTATCATGTTCTAAATGACGAGACGAGTAAAACGAGACCCCACAACCCTACCGCAAATGTATAGAAGTACGTTTCCCAGGGGATAAACATTGAACCTATACCCCAGTATGGGACTATATGGGGCTCGGTGACTTTTTTCAAAAAATTCACCGATTCGCACGGCGACACTTCCTATCATGTTCTAAATGACGAGACGAGTAAAACGAGACCCACAACCCTACCGCAAATGTATAGAAGTACGTTTCCCAGGATGGTCCTATACCTCCCATACCCCATATAGGCATTTTCCCGTAATTTAGGATAAAGTCCGTATTCCGTATTTTTTCAGGAAAATTTTTACATACACCCACCCTGGAACTAGAGGGAGATAACTCTATTGATAGACAAGCCCCGTTAAGCCCGTCGACCTATATACCCCTCATACCCCATATAGGCATTTTCCCAGGTTTTTCGATAAAGTCCGTTTTCCGTTTTTTTTTCAGGAAAAACTTTACATGCACCCACCCCATTGCCTGAATGCCTCTTCACCTAGGCTTCACTTTGATACCTCACTCGACCCCATTGGACCATTAGTAGCTCCCCTAGCTCCAACACGGCTATTTGCATACCCTTGGACCACCGCGCATGCGCAGAATGACCCTAATTCAACCCCACACCCAGTCCATCAGATGCCCCTTCATGAATGCTTCACTTTGATACCTCACTCGATCCCATTGGACCATTAGGGGCTCCCCTAGCTCCAAAAAGGCTATTTTCATGCCCTTGGGCCACCGCGCATGCGCAGAATGCCGATATTTCAACCCCACACCCAGCCCATCAGATGCCCCTTCACGAATGCTTCACATCGATGCCTCACTCGACCCCATTGGTCCATTAGGGGCTTCCCTAGCTCCAAAACGTCTATTTCCATACCCTTGGGCCTCCGCGCATGCGCAGAATGCCGATAGTTCAACCCCACACCCAGCCCATTAGATGCCCCTTCACATAAGCTTCACTTTTATACCTCACTCGACCCCATCGGACCCTTAGGGGCTTCCCTAGCTCCAACACGGCTATTTTCATACCCTTCGGCCACCGCGCATGCGCAGAAGGCCGATAGTTCAACCCCACACCCAGCCCATCAGATGCCCCTTCACGAATGCTTCACATCGATACCTCACTCGACCCCATTAGTCCATTAGGGACTCCCCTAGCTCCAAAACGTCTATTTCCATACCCTTCGGCCACCGCGCATGCGCAGAATGCCGATAGTTCAACCCCACACCCAGCCCATTAGATGCCCCTTCACATAAGCTTCACTTTGATACCTCACTCGACCCCATCGGACCCTTAGGGGCTTCCTAGCTCCAACACGGCTATTTTCATACCCTTCGGCCACCGCGCATGCGCAGAAGGCCGATAGTTCAACCCCACACCCAGCCCATTAGATGCCCCTTCACATAAGCTTCACTTTGATACTTCACTCGACCCAATCGGACCATTTTATCTAGGGACTACTTTTTCTCCGCAGAAGCTTTTTCCCCGAGACCGAATCACCGCCAAAACCACGGCCAAACCGCATCACCGCGCATGAATACATTTTTATTTTTTTTATTTTTTTGCCGGAACTTTTTTTTTTTTTTCTGCCGGAACTATGCACTCATTGACCTTTGGTGAGAGAGAGAGAGAGAATTATTAGGTTTAGCGTCACAGCCGCCATCTTGTCCCACCTCCCCCACGACACACAAACAGGCCGCCATCTTGTCCCACCTCCCACACGACACACAAACAGGCCGCCATCTTGTCCCACCTCCCACACAACACAAAAACGGACCGCCATCTTGTCCCACCTCCCACCACACAGGCCACGCCCCCTCATCACGCATGCGCATCCCCTCAATTGTGACGTCAAAACACACAAATTGACCTCTATGACCTCTACATCCGGGGGGAATGAGACTTTAAATGCATGCTGTATACTACTAACATTATCCTGAAACAGTTTCCAAATATGGCATCGTTTCCAGACGGGGTCCGTAAACATCAAAGAGTTTACTCCCGCCGAAAAGTCTGGCTTTGTTAGGGGTAGAAAATATAAAAAGATTGTGCCGTGCGAAGATGTTAATCTCCTTGAAGTAAACGCCAATCATTGTCCGAGCGAAAAGGTTGAAATGGTCGTGATTGGCTTATGGGATCTCGTAGAATATCGGCGAACATTTCGCACGAAGTTTTCATAGCGTTACGTCTAGATGGTATTCCACTGATTTACCATCTTGGTTTACTTAGATTGTAACGCTCCTTTCCTGGAGTTGTTTTGAAAGAGTGAGTCGGGGTTTAACGTCGCGTTCAGCGCTATTTCGGCCATATAGCGACGATATAACTAACTACGATATGATTTAGCTGGGCATGTGTGACTATCCATGTACCGTCATCATGTAGAGGAAATTAATCTTCCCCTCGAGGCAACAGACATGGTAGAAAACTCGCGCTGCTCACCCACTTGGGAGTTGTTTTGAATCTAGATCGCGATAGCCTATATAGATGTCATTAGTAGAGCGGCTTCAACATTGTTTTCACAGCCGTCAGGATCGACGATATTTTCTCTAAAGTGAGCTCGATGTTCAGTTCTCTCGCACCAAACTCTGGGAAAGATTGTTGAGAGCGACGTTAAATCACTCACTCACTCTCACACCCATTTAAATTGTCATATTTTATGACTGTAAAATGCTGGGCCCCCAGCGTGCGAATTAGCATGCATGTTCATGCCTTCGTTCCTTCCTGTCAAGGCATGAACACTTAGCCAAGTTGACACGGCTTCGTTCGTTCCTACACTTAGTAGTGTACATGTAAGTTCATGAAGAGGGCTCATGGCTAAGTGTAGAAACGAACGAAGCCATGTCAACTTGGCTAATGGACACTTGGCTACGTGCGAATGTGCAGATGGGCCGAGTTGAAAAGGTATTATATTGGAAGGTATATATTGAATATTATCTTCGCTAACGAAGCATATACATGCTGACCGCACTGCGGTGGACTTATGGTTAGAGCGTCGGCCACGCAAGCGGTAGGTACTGGGTTCAATCCCAGGCCGGCTCCTACCAAAGACTTGAAAAATGGAACTTGTTGCTTCCTTGTTTACGCTCAGCATTCAGAGGATAGAACAAGGACTGGTTCTCCCGGTGTCCGTATAACGTGACTGAGTGGGGTGTCATGTCTGCCTACGGCATATTTCAGTGGGACAGCACTATAAAAATGTCAGCATTGGATCTGTGCTGTTCACAGGCCCGCAAAACAAGAGTTTTGGGGGGTGTGGACGGTGGTATTACGGGGAAGTGTCGAAATATGGGGTCTCTATATATAACCCCATGCTTTATATAAATCCGATGTGGATTTATATAAAGCATGGGGAGACCCCCCACCGTAATACACACGCCCAAACTGTTTCCGGGCCTGTGGCCTGTTACTAAATACCCCCCCGTCCCCCTTCCCTTCCCCGTCATGATATAGCTGCAAAAATGTTGAAAGCGACGTTAAAACCTATTCCCTCAGTCACATATATGTGCTTTTCGATCGGAGAGAACAAAGTTTACCTTAAGATCCAGGGAAGCTAGTGCATCTGTTTCATTCCTCTTCACGGCCTCTAGTAGGGCCAGGGCACTGGGCTGAGTTAATGCGTTATCACCAATCTGAAATACACCATGAAGACAGTCAGTTTTTGGCAGACGTTGTATGCATCCGATAGTCTACAGGAGCCGCGGAGCACATTTGAAAGTGGGGGGAATGAACTCTATACCGACCATGTTAAATGTTGGACTGGTGCTATCTAAGATAGGACTTTTCACATTGCGGTCCCAAAAAGTTGGGGGGGGGGGCTTTCTTCAATTCTACTGAACGGTTTATCATTCTTGGGATGTTCCTTTGTTTATAGCTTCGGTAATGCCGTATACCAACTGCGTATAGGAATCCCAATGGTTACAAATTGTGCACCACTTTTGGCGGACCCATATTTGTTCTCGTTGCCCGTTCCTTCTCATTCTCTATATATATCAACGACGCTGTGAAGGATATTTATCCCCTTCACTTGATTTCAAGGAAACCATTGATAGTCATTATCTGGACCTGTTCCTCTACAAGAATGGTCTGGGCTTTGTCCCACGTCGACTTCAAGATAAGACAGACAATTACAATTTTAACAGTTAACTACTCATTTCTGGATAGCAATATATTCCAGAAGGACGTGCATACGGCGTATACATATCTCGCCTGGTAGCATTTGTTAGATCATGTGCAGAATTTGACGATTTTTATCAACGCCGCAGAACTACTTTTCGTAACTTGTGTCTAATTCCGCTTCACCTGGGGCCAGAGGTTGTTTGAATATCATGTGTTTCCCAGGTAGATGGTGTTCAAATGAACACCCACTCACAATCAAAGCGTGATTGAGATACATACTCTGAAAACTACTTGGCATTCATTTGGAAAAGAATAATGGTCCGTGATTAGAATTTTATGTTTACATTATCATGTATGATTGACATCATTGAAAACAGTTGATCGCTTCTATCTTGTAGGAAACTATCTTGTGTTCTTATTTTTTTTAAATTTTATACACATTTGGAATTAGTGCTAACTGTCATACCAAACAGGTATTTCGATTATTGATGCGGAAATTCTTTCTTGGACGACGGCTGAATATTGAACGTTGAATCTGACGCTTGTTCTGTATACAACCTAATGCCAGGGAAATGCACCAAGCACAGCTCTAATCCATTACATGTAACACGGAAGGATTTATATATTGTATCCCATACTGATACTATCCCACATCGTTCTGATATCGTTCTTAACGTCATTGCTTGCTGGTTCATATGGCTCCCGTGGTTCTGATATGGTTATTGGTATCATTGGATCCTGGTTAAACTGGCTCCTTTGGTTCTGATAGCGTTCTTGGATTCATTGCTTGCTGGTTAATCTGGATCCCTTGGTTCTGATATCGTTCGTGGCGTCATTGCTTCATGGTTAATCTTGCCCTCTTGCATCTGATATTTTCTTGGCGTCATTACCACCTGGTTAATCTGGCCTTGCTTCTGACCTGGTTCTTGGCGTCATTGCTTCCTGATTAATCTGGCTTCTTTGCTTCTGAAATTTGTCTTGGCGTCATTGCTTCCTAGTTAATCTGCTTCCTTGCTTCTGATAGTTTTATAGGCGTCATAGCTTCCTGGTTAATCTGGCCCTCTTGCTTCTGATATTTTTCTTGGCGTCAATGATACATGGTTAATCCGGCCCCCTTGCTTCTGACCTGGTTCTTTGCGCCATTGCTTCCGGATAATCTGGCTTCCTTGCTTCTGATATTTTTCTGAACATGGCTTCCTGATTAATCTGGCTTTTTGCTTCTGATATTTTTTTTGGCGTCATTGCTTCCTGGCTAGTTAATCTGGTTTCGTTGCATCTGATATTTTTCTTGGTGTCATTGCTTCCTGGCTAGTTAATCTGGTTTCACTGCTTCTAATATTTTTCTTGGCGTCATTGCTTCCTGGCTAGTAATCTGGTTTCATTGCGTCTGATATTTTGCTTCGTGGGGAATTTGGTTCTCTTGGTTCTTGGCGTCATTGCTCGCTGTTTAATCTGGCTCCCTTGCTTCTGATTTTTTTATTCGCGCCATTGCTACCTGGTTAATTAATCTGGCTTCCTTCTGATCTGTTTCTTAGTGTTACTTCACAGTCCTGCTGATAAATACAATTAAAACATCACCCTACATGTACCTTGAGTGTTTCTAGACCATCATTGACTGCTAGGCCCGATGCAAAATCTTTGACGGCACTATCGACTATACGGTTGTGGGATAGGTCCAGTTCGCGAAGTGTACGATTGTTGGCCAAGGCTTCGCCCATAGCACTCGCCCCTTCAGCACCAAAACCGTTAAATGACAGGTTCAAAGTCTTCAAGCCAACATTTTCCTGAAAGGATAGATCAGAATGTAAATAATAATCATATTCAACAGCCTCTCTAGCAATTAAGTTATCGGGTTCTTAGCCACGAATATATTGTACCAGAATGTTAACTGCTTTAATTCTTATTGGTGCATGCTCTCCATCTCTTAAAAACGTTCTCCATCTCTGATTGCTCTCCATCTCTGATTACCGTTTTACTAAAAATACAATATGCCTAATGATCAACATACATAGACCACGATAGTATGGCACTTGACTGTATAACACGTGTAGTGTATGATACATGTACCGTATGACACGTACTGTACGACACAGGTAATATGTGACACATCTATTGTATGACGCATGTACTGTATGACAAATGCACTGTATGACATGTACTCTATGACACATGCACTGTATGACACATACACTATAATATTTGACTCATGTACTGTATTACACATATACTGTATGACACGAGCATCACATATGTAATGTATGACACATGTATGCAACGTACTCTGAATCATGTACTGTATGGCCCATGTACTGTATGACACATGTACTGTATGACACATGAGCTGTATGACGTATGTACTGTATGGCACATGTACTCTATGGCACATGTATGGCACATGTACTGTTTGACACATACCCGATGTTTTTGAAATCACAGTGCTGTGAAATTAGGACCGACTCTCAGTGCTTTTCCATATAGACCACTTTTTAGTGTAAGTTAAAAGATCAGGCCATAATTCCTAACTGACTACATGTACGTTTTCGTTTTACGACCTACCTTTAGGGCGTGTGCTATGGCGATGGCGCCTTTCCCTCGAATCTGATTCCAGCTGAGATCCAACAGCTCCAGATTGTCATTTGAGGCTGGATTTGATCAAGGAAACAAATGTACAAGATAGAAAACAATCTACATTTGAACATGTTGAATGGCCACTTCTAAGGCTTCCAAGGTTAGAAGGAGATACACTGCTTTTGAAACTATGACACTTATAAATACAATTGGAAATACAAGAGACGATTCATGCACGGTAGAAGCGGTCCACCATTTTTGATCGCGTATATAATTCGACACACCCGGTTTTCTAGAATTTTCGTGAAAGATAATTCGAAAGTGGCATATTTTTGGAGAAGCAAGTTTCATCCCCGATTCGCTAATTAATAGAGAATTTACCGCGTACTCCAGGTTGATTCCCCAATGATTCATTATACGCACACGACATGATGAATACAATTGTCAAATTTTGTCGAATACAAAATAACAATGCCATTACCGATTGCCGGTCCAAAGATTTTCCCACTGTATTCTCCAAACTCATTTTTGGACAGAAGCATTTCTTTGAGGTGTTTGTTTTCCTGAAGAGAAAGAATTTCACTTGAGACGGACAATATCATCTCCGTTGGCCGATAATGCTGTTACTAGAACCTTGATGTTTGATTATAGTTCACAGAAAATTTAAAACAATTTGATTATGATGAATGCATCAGATCTGACATTCGATATTTATAAACGGAAGCTAATTAAGCCGAAATAAAGTAATTGATCGCAGAGAAAAATGGACTTAGAAACGAGACAACTTCACGCGGATTGTGATATTAGTTATTAGTATAAGCAATTATAAGATTTCCCATGCATAAGACGAGACGTTGCAACATACAGTATTGTTAATTCGACCTGATATGCGTCCTCTGATGATTAATACAGGTACAATCGACAGGTTATCAGAAAGTTGGGTTACCTACCCTGATGATTTGAGCGAATGTTTCGGCATCCATATCAGTAAATTTATTTTCTGAAAGTAAAGGTTGTATGAGATTGCTGAATGATGTTTACATTTCGTTAAAATGGAATATAACGAACGCCGTGTTACGGTATTATTCCAAGGTTGGCTTTGAATACCACACGTCCTCTGTCTTCGAATGCACACGTCCTTTGAGCGTCTTTGATATAATTTCGGATATCTAAATATTGCCACTGATTAAATCTTGTAATTCAATCTCCAGACAATGGTTTGTCTATTGACACTGAACATATGACAGTAGGCCTATGACGCAACCCAATTAATGCTGATTATTTCAGCCGGATGACGGAGCAATGGTAACAATCTGTCTGGTTGGTGAGATTAGTATCAAGTTATATCCAGGCAATAGTAGATGTGTTGAGATTGAGGATTCAGTTATATTCTTTCCTCCAGTCAAAGTCTGCAGTCGTTGAGATTGGGGATTCAGTTATATTCTTTCCACCAGTCAAAGTTTGCAGTTGTTGAGGGTTCAGTGCTATTCTTTCTTCAGTCAAAGTTTATAGTTGTTGAGATTGAGGATTCAGTTGTATTCTTTCCTTCAGTCAAAGTATGCAATTGTTGAGATTGGAAATTCAAGTGTATTATTTGGTTTAAATATATTTATTTCAACGCATACGACAGTCCGGTCCAACTCCAAATCAGGGAACATTGGTAATGTTCCCAGATCAGGAAACTTAATGCCTGAATAGGAAATGTTGCAGATTTTTTGTTTTTGACTTGAATTTACCACAAAACTCAAGATTCTTATTATCTTATCACTAAATACAGCATTTACATTAATAATTTATAAAATGATAATGAAAAGATTACAATTAAGAGACCCATTGCCTGATTTTTAGGGACACCCATTTCTTTGAGTCTGCTTTTCTCAAAACTGCCACCCCTCACCACATTGGCATAATTGAGGAGAAATAATCCAACCTTTTCTATATATGGTGAAACATGTGCCTACCCTGTTAGCCTCTGTTAGCCTGAGATATTAGCTTGTATAAACCCATGGGGTGTGTCTCTTGGTAAACGTTTCCTGATCTGGGAACCCAACTTTGACATGAGAAAATGTTACCTGATCAGGAAATAACAGAATGTTCCCTGATCAGGAAATAACAGAATATTCCCTGATCAGGAAACAGCAGAACGTTCCCTGATCAGGAAACAGCAGAACGTTCCCTAATCAGGGAATAGCAAAATGTTCCCTGAAATAGTATATTTCTGCTGAAGATGAATTACGGGAAAATTCCGAAACAGGAAGTTCCAAATATAGTTGGAAAACAATTTTTTTTTATCAAAATAATTTGCCTTACGAATTGAGTTAGTTTATTTACAATGACAGTACAAGCCATTGCAAGTACATGAATGTTGTACAGAATTGTTTTAATCTGCGCTTTTTTGATTAATACTCCATTTCCAAGTTTAGCCTGTTCCGGTGTGATTTGTGAGTGCACTTTTTATGGAGCCTTATGGTGGATATAGTGGTCATTTGTTGATTTTACTATATCTGTGAGAGAGATTAAACATTCCATGGTACCGCTAGATAGTTTATGACAGTTTTTGTGGCCTGCTTCATTCTTGACACCTTACTACATGTAAGAAACTGGCAGATTATGGTTATTGTGCATTTAAGAAATTAAACAATTAGTACGCAACTGATACAGTGCATTGTCTGGTTTTGGAAATAGACCGGTTTCGGAAAATGGAAACAACTGTTCTCATTTTCCACCATAAAAAAACAAAAAAAAAAACACATTGTGGTTAAGAATAACCAGGCAGGTCATCAGAAAGGATAATTATCCCTCTTTCGAGAAACAATGAATTTATTGGCATTGCAGCTTTTATATATATTATAATCCTTATTGATATTCAGACATACGAAGAGTGACAGCATTCAATTACCATGCGCTTTATCCATGTTCACTCTCAAATTTGGCGCCCTGCCAAGTATGTGATGCACGAAATTGTGCGATGGCAATAGACTAAAAAATTTCTGCAATACCATGCTACAAACAAGTTCATATATCATTTTTACTTTTCTATTTATATCAATGTGAACAGATACAAATCATTCATCTGGCAGTATGGTACAACTCCTAGTAACCTATCGCCTATTCTGGGAAATCGTTCCCAGATCAGGAAACACAAGATGTTTCCTAAACAGGAAACCATATGTCAAGTTTCCTATATAGGAAACACTTTAAAGTTTCCTAAACAGGAAACCAGATACTAATATTTCCTGAATAGGTAACATTGTAATTTGCATGATCCATCTCCACATTCGGAAAAACATTTTACATACAAAAATATATACATATTTTTCAAATGTATGTATCCTTTTTCGCAAGAAGTAATATCGGTTATTCTCGAGACAATTTTCACTGATATAAGAAATCATATCCATGTGTCGTTCAGTGCATGTGTGTATGACAGGGGTAGAAATAATAATTATTTTTAGCTTTCCATTTGGGCAAGTTATATTTTAAAACTTGCTTCCCTTGGCAGTTTCAACTTGTCCCTTCTAACATGGTGTGCGTTGGCTGACGGATAGCTATGTAGACACTGTTAATGTCCAAACGCCCGTTAATGTCCAAATTGGACATTAACACGCAACGAGTGCGTGTTAATGTCCCACATAGGACAATAAGACGCCAGCATGAATGTTATCGTCCAAACTTTGGACATTAGCGGTTGATATGTATCACTTCGACTGTTATTGTCCTAAAACAGTCCCGCCTCTGTTCCAAAATTTCATTGAGACCATTTAGCGCGCGCCTACAAGAAATGTGTTGATCGCGCGTCGTTTGGAAGAACGAGAATCAATATGACCACAAGATATTGAATTAGTGAAAAAACGAACTACGGACTATGAACTTTTAATGAGCACAAGAAAGCATTGAAAAAACACCAAGACACAGCGAAATCGCTTTGCGAGACTACAACCTGTGTTAATAGATCCATCTTGCACTACGAGGAATCGATATGACCACAGATATTGAATTAGTGAAAAAACGAACTACGGACTACGGAGTATGGACTGTTAATGAACACAAGAAAACATTTAAAAACACCAAGACAGGGCGAAATCGCTTTGTGAGACTACAGCTCATGTTCATATATCCATCTTACACTGCGAGGAATCGATATGACCACAAGATATTGAATTAGTAAAAAAACGAACTACGGACTATGGACTGTTAGGACATTAAGACGCAACTTGTACATATTGAAAAAAAATCAGTTGCAGGTCGACCGCTAATGTCCAAATTTGCCCTAGGACAATAAGAGGCGGTTAATGTCCAAACTTAGGACATTAACACGCACTCGCTGCGTGTTAATGTCCAATTTGGACATTAACAGGCGTTTGGACATTAACAGTGTCTACATAGCTAGGTTGCCCATGGAGAGGTGAAGGGTCGAGAAAAACTTCCCATGCTGATTTCAGGTTGTCCCAGGCACTGCGAGCAGGCGATCTGGTATTATTTCACCCCCTGTATGTATGCCAATAATTACAGAATAGCTGAACATTTAAATTGAATTATTAGGAACTACATAATTTACACATTCTAAATTTATTTTTGCTGCAAACAAAATCTGTTGACTGAATAACTGTTTTTTTCTCTGTGCACTAGTTTTGTTTCTTGTCGTTTGCATGATGTATTCCTTTTGCCACTCGTTAAGCTGTAAAGGATTTTTTTTGTCACCAATCTTGGCCTAAATTGAGTTGACTGGCGTTCACGTTAATGGAGCCTTGTTGACAAGCACGTGTATTCGCCCAGCATTGACCAGCGAAACAGGGCCGGACTCGCAGCGAAGCACACGTGACGGTCTTTTGCACACAAAAGCCAATCAGTGACGAGGCTTACTAATTAACCAATCACTAATCACTCATTAACATATCAATTAGCGAGACAAACCCTAGTTCAAAGAGAGGAGCCGCGTTTCATATCCCTCTATACTCGTCCCAGATAATAGTGAGAGTGAAAATATAAGAATAGACTAGGTTATCATACAAATATTGACATAGGCATTAATTTCTAACCATACACTTGACATACAGACAATAAATTAAAAAAAAAAATCTCAATTTATCTTTATGTACCAATTAACAAAGACAAATTTTAGGAGATTTGAAATTCTGACCTTGGCAACAGTGTATGGTCCGTCCGTAAACAATTGCTGTTATCGCGATTTCACAGGAACTACTGGATGGATCATTCTCAAATTTAGTACACAGGTTCCCCTTGGGGTCTAGTTGTGCAAGATACCTTTTTTGGTCTGATTCAAAAATCCAATATTGCCACCAGGAAGCCATCTTGGATTTCCTCATGAAACTTTATCGTGAATTCTCAGGAAGTACTGCATGGATCTTTCTCAAATTTGGTACACAGGTTCCCCTTGGGGTCTAGTTGTGCAAGATACCTTTTCTGCTTCAATTCGAAAATCCAATATGGCCATCTTGGATTTCCCCATGAAACATTGGTATCATGATTTCTCAGGAGGTACTGAATGGACCTTTCTTAAATTAGGTACACAGGTTCCCCTTGGGGTCTAGTTATGCAAGATACCTTCGGTGATCTGATTCGAAAATCCAATATGGCCAACAGGCGACCATCTTGGATTTCCCCATGAAACTTTATCGCAATTTCTCAGGAACTACTGTGTGGATCTTTCTCAAATTTGGTTCACACGTTCTCCTTGGGGTCTAGCTGTGCAAGATAACTTTTTTAGTCCGATTAGAAAATCCACTATGGCCACCAGGCAGCCATCTTGGATTTCCCCATGAAACTTTATCGTGAAGTCTCAGGAAGTACTGCATGGATCTTTCTCAAATTTGGTACACAGGTTCCCCTTGGGGTCTAGTTGTTAAAAGGTATTTCTCAAACTAGCCCAGTAAACAGAACAGAATTAGTATTCGTTCCTAATTATAAAATATTAAGTATGTTTCATAGCTCATGCCAAAGTGTCAAAGAGATTTGTCTTCGTTTCCACTACCCAATGACGACACATGCAAAAAAAAGATTACAAAACGAAGGCAAAGGATACTCCGGACATTGACTTTTAGACTAACTTTGCTCATTTTACTTATACTATAACAACCAACATCAAGTACAGTTTTTAGAAATCTCGAACTCCTGAAACTTAATATCTTGGGTATTTTCCAGTGTCCCTTTTTCCATCTTTTTTCGCCCAAATTCAAAATTCTGCAAACAAAATTACAAATCAATTGTTTATTCTTGGTAACATTGGACAAAAAGACCCTCTTGTCATAATAGTTTACAATTATCGGACGATATATATGGTGGGCGCCAAGATACTTCAGGATCTCTCGTTTAAATTGAAGTTGTAAACTTGAAGTTGACTATTGAACACCAACACAATTTCTAATTACACAAATTTAGAACTGCTGTAGTTGTGTTGCCTTCTTACAGTCAGTGGTAATCTGGGACTTCAGCCAACATGCAGAATATACACTAACATTGTTTTAACATATTTCACAAATTGTCTCTGGAGAAATTTAGAGAATCTGCATGGTATCACTTCTCAAGGAATTGTGTGACAGTGTTTGGGCCTGGTTCTGCTTAGCTTTATTACCCTCAGTGTTAGTAAAGCTGCAGACACAGACAAGATTCTTCTTATCTGGACAATTTATTACCCTCTTGACCCTAATATGTGGAAATGGACAAGAGAGACTGTTGGATGGAGTGGTGAAATTTGCCTTGGAGAACTAAACACAGCTACATGTACCCCTGGCTGTTATCTGTGCATGCTGGCTGCACATAATTGCTGGCTTCATTTCGGATAAACTCCTATCTAAATTCAGCTGTTATATTGAACTGAGTATGATCCTGGTAAGGAATCCATGACATTTCGGCAAGGGACCTTTCGACACCTGACATTTCAGCACCTGATACTTTGGCATAAAGTGAAAGGTGCAACTGTTTGTCATTCAACAATTTTTATATTCATTACATTTTTCTTTTTTAGATTTTAATAGTCTTTTTTTAGGGACAAAGTCAAGGCTACAAAAATTTTGCATGTAACATTTTGACAAGCTTTTAAATGAGAGATCCTGAAGGATCTTGGCGCCCACCATTGTCCGATAATTGTAAGCTAATGACTAGAGGATATTTTTGTCCATTGTTACTAAGAACAAACGATTGATTTGTAATTTGGTTTACAGAATTTCGAATCTGAGCGAAAAAGATCGGAAAAGGGAGACTGAAAAACACCAAGATATAATCTAAGTTTCAGGAGTTTCAAGATTTCTAGAAACTGTACTTATATGTCAATTGTTATAATACAAGAGAATTGAGCGAAGTTAGTGTGAAAGTGAATGTACGGAGGATCCTTCGCCTTTGTTTTGTAGTATTTTTTTATTTATTTTTTTGCACGTGTCATCATTGGGTACTGGGAGCGAGGACCAATCTCTTTGACACTTAAGCATAGCTATGAAACATACTTAAGATTTTATAATTAGGAATGAATGCTAATTCTGTTCCGTTTATTGGGCTAGTTTCAGATATCTCTTTAAAGATACCATGCTCGAAAATAGTAAGATGGTACAATACTTAATACTGAAGGGATCCGGTCCGCGCAGTAATGTTGAAACTTCGAAAGTGCCTGAATCCTGATTATCTCCTTTGGATCGAAACATGCAGTAGTCTGCAGTTGTCGAGTTGTGACATTGAGTCACAAGAGTGACGTCCCTTCATGTAGCCGACCCGCCAGCAGACGAAAGGGTGGAGCAGTTCACTTGCCACTGCATGGACTGATAAAAACTGATTTAAAATTTGAAGAAATACATTTTAATTCCAAATTATTTGAACTCCTTGATATGGAGGGTGAAGGTATGGATATTCTCTATAGTCAATATATAGATCATAGCCTGAGTTGGAATGATCATACTGATTATGTTTGTCAAAAACTTTCTTCCAAAATAGGAATACTATATAGACACAGACACCTACTCAACAAAGAAGCAAAAATCACCTACTACAATGCGTACATTCTCCCACACATGGACTATTGCCTCACAATTTGGGGCAATGCATCCACTACACAGACTGACAGAATTTACAAACTTCAAAAAAGAGCAGCCAGAATCATTTTAAATGCAGATTACTCAACCCCAACAAAAACACTTTTTAAAGAACTCGGATGGCTAACCATACAAGAACGGATAACATATCAGAAAGCTATTTTTATGTTCAAAATCATCAACCACTTATGTCCCCCTTACCTCAACTCTCTCTTTAAATATGTTAATGAAATTACTGCACACACTCTAAGATCAACTGAAAACAACAAACTGTATCTTCCAAAACCCAGAACAAACTATCTGAAACAAAGCCTGAGTTTTTCTGGAGCAATGCTGTGGAACTCCCTTGGCAACAACCTCAAAGAAGCCCCATCTCTCAATGCCTTCAAGTCCAGACTTCTGAAATCCCTATGCTCTAGCACATAATATTATGTACTATTTTTATGTCAAGACATTTACTCTGCAGTGTTTCTTGATTGTATATGTTGTACATACTTGTATATTTTTTTTTTTTTTGGAGGGCCTCCGGGAAGAACAGTTTTTGCAACTGACAGAGTTACCCTCATGAAATAAAGATATATATATATATAGAATATGCCCCACCGTTTCATCTGCCGACTCTTGTGATGCAATGTCACAACTCGAGAATACTGTATTAATTTGAAGCGTAACTTGGATTTTCGAATTCGACCAAAAAAGGTATCTTGCACTACTAGGCCCCATGTGGGACCTGTGTATCAAATTTCAGAAATATCCATGAAATATTTCCTGAGGATTCACGATAACAATGTTTCATGGGGAAATCCAAGATGGCTGCCTGGTGGCCATATTGGATTTCGAATCGGACCAGAAAAGGTATCTTGCACAACTAGACCCGAAAGGGAACCTGTGTACCAAATTTGAGAAAGATCCATGCAGTAGTTCCTGAGAAATCACGATAACACGGTTTCATGAAGAAATCCAAGATGGCTGCCTGGTGGCCATATTGGATTTTCAAATCGGACCAAAAAGGGTATCTTGCACAACTAGACCCCAAGGGGAACCCCAAGGCTGCCTTCATGGGGAAACCTGTGTACCAAATTTGAGAAAGATCCATGCAGTACTTCCTGAGAAATCGCGATAACATGGTTTCATGGGGAAATCCAAGATGAATGCCTGGTGGCCATATTGGATTTTCGAATCGGACCAGAAAAGGTATGTTGCACAACTAGATCCGAAAGGGAACCTGTGTACCAAATTTGAGAAAGATACATGCAGTAGTTCCTGAGAAATCACGATAACAAAGTTCCATAGAGAAATCCAAGATGGCTGCCTGGTGGCCATATTGGATTTTCAAATCGGACCAAAAAGGGTATCTTGCACAACTAGACCCCAAGGGGAACCTGTGTACCAAATTTGAGAAAGATCCATGCAGTAGTTCCTGAGAAATCGCGATAAGGTTTCATGGGGAAATCCAAGATGGCTGCCTGGTGGCCATATTGGATTTTCGTATCGGACGAAAGGTATCTTGCACAACTAGACCCCAAGGGGAACCTGTGTACCAAAGTTGAGAAAGATCCATAAAGTAGTTCCTGAGAAATCGCGATAACAAGAATTGTTTACGGACTGACGGACGGACGGATGTCCGCACTAACATTTGATATCTTGAGGGGTCATTGTAACCACTTAAGGTATCAAATGTGGGTACGTCCGTACGTCCGTCCGTTACCGCATTTTAGGCAAAACCGCTTAAGACACTACCACCAAATTTTCAACACTTATTTATATGGTGCTGAGTCAGACGCCTATCGAAAATGGCTTCCCTCGGCCCATATTTTACAGAGTTCTGTCCCTTTACAGATTTTTTAATTTCTATTTCTGTCCTATATGCCTGAATGTAACCAACTATATCTGCAGAACTGTGAGTATATCTAATATTTTTTGGAAACTTGTTTATATTGTTGTATTCTACAAGCCAACAAAGGATTACTCGCCTCGGTTTATGGAGTTATGCCCCTTTCGGATGTAATAATCTTCGATTTTGTTAGTTGTAGCTGAATGTACAAGTTATATCTGCAGATCCGTGTTCGGTACAGCTTATTCGTCTTGGTTCTTATTTCACAGAGTGCTAAGTTAGACGCCAATCGAAAGTGGCGCCCCTCGGCCCATACTTTACAGAGTTATGCCCCTTTACAGATATATTAATTTCTATTTCTGTGCTATATCCCTGAATGTAACCAACTATATCTGTAGAACTGTGTTCGATATAGCTACTATATTTTGGAAACTTATTTATATTCCTGTATTCTACAAGCCAACAAAGGATTACTCGCCTCGGCTTATGGAGTTATTCCCCTTTCGGATGTAATAATCTCCGATTTTGCTATCTGTAGTTGAATGTACAAGTTATATCTGCAGATCCGTGTTCAGTATAGCTTATTCATCTCGGTTCTTATTTTACAGTAGTGCTAAGTCCGACGCCTATCGAAAGTGGCCCATACTTTACAGAGTTATGCCCCTTTAATGATATATTAATTTCTATTTCTGTCCTATATGCCTGAATGTAACCAACTATATCTGCAGAACTGTGTTCGATATAGCTACTATATTTTGGAAACTTATTTATATTCCTGTATTCTACAAGCCAACAAAGGATTACTTGCCTCGGCTTATGGAGTTATGCCTCTTTCGGATGTAATAATCTCCGATTTTGCTATCTGTAGTTGAATGTACAAGTTATATCTGTAGATCCGTGTTCGGTACAACTTATTCGTCTCCGTTCTTATTTTACAGTAGTGCTAAGTCAGACGACTATCGAAAGTGGTGCCCCTCGGCCCTTACTTTACAGAGTTATGCCCCTTTACTGATATATTAATTTCTATTTCTGTCCTATATGCCTGAATGTAACCAACTATATCTGCAGAACTGTGTTCGGTATAGCTACTATATTTTGGAAACTTATTGTTGTATTCTACAAGCCAACAAAGGATTACTCGCCTTTGCTTATGGAGTTATGCCCCTTTCGGATGTAATAATCTCCGATTTTGTTATCTGTAGCTGAATGTACAAGTTATATCTGCAGATCCGTGTTCGGTACAGCTTATTTGTCTCGATTCTTATTTTACAGAGTGCTAAGTCAGACGCCTGTCGAAAGTGGCACCCCTCGACCCATATTTTACAAAGTTATGCCCCTTTACAGATATATAATTTTTCTATTTCTGTTCTATATGCCTGAATGTAACCAACTACCGGTATATCCTGATCATCCCACATAGAACTATCTCTTCCCCAATTCACACTACACATGGGTCTCAATCACTTGGGGAAAGCCGAGGGGTTTTGATTAGATCAATCTCATGTTCACATCTGCGATTAATTTAATAATACATTTTTATCTCGCCTTAAGAAGTGAAGGGGAGATATTGTGGGGGGGAAGAGGATGTCGTCGTCGGTGTCGGTGTCCCCTGCCTGGAAATGATAAGGTTTTTGGTTTAGCAAATTCAAAAAATATATAGAAAATTTAGAAAAAATATTTAAAAAATATGGAGGGTGGGTATTCCACCTGGGGGTACTACCCCTGGGGTGCTCCAGTGTTATAATCGCTATGATAGACTTTTGCGTTTAGCTGAAGTTTACATGTACATCTGTACTTGAAAAGTTTGCTGCAGTTGTCAGCTGTCATTGGATGATTATGAAACTTGGTACACATGTTTCTTATGATTAGAGGATGTACCTGTGTAATTGAGATGAAATATTGATTTTTTCAAAATTATGGCAAATGATAGAGTTTTCTGTTTAGCAAAATTGTACATTTAGGCCTCTACATGTATACATGTGTATGCACATAGAAAATTTGCTGCAGTTGTCAGGTGTCATTGGATGATTACGAAACTTGGTACACATGTTTCTTATGATTAGAGGATGTACCCGTGCTATTTTTGAGATGAAATATTAATTTTCTCTCCAAATTATGGCAAATGATAGAGTTTTGCGTTTAGCTGAATTGCACATGTACATCTGTACTTAGAAGGTTTACTGCAGTTGTCAGCTGTCGTTGGATGATTATGAAACACATGTTTCTTATGTGGAGAGTACCTGTGCTATTTTTTAGATTTTAGATGAAATATTAATTTTGGTCCAAATTATGGCAAATGATAAGAGTTTTCTGTTTAGCCGAATTGTAATTTGTACATGTAGGCCTCTACATGTATACATGTACATCTGTACTTAGAAAGTTTGCTGCAGTTGTCAGCTGTCATTGGATTATTATGAAACATGATACACATATTTCGTATGATTGGAGGATGTCCCTGTGCTATTTAGGAGATGAAATATTGATTTTTGTTCAAATTCTGAGGGTTTTGTATGAGTAATCTGCCAATGATAATGTACATGTACACCTGTACATGTAAAGTTGCTGAAGCTGTCAGCTTTCATTGGATGAGTTTGACATTTGCTACCAAGTTCATTGTAATTTGAGGAAGTGCATGTGCTATTTAAGAAATATGACATTAAATATGAATTTCTGTAGGGAGTACATTTCCATTGATAAGGTTTTTGTTGGGCAAAAATTTACATGTAGATCGGTACATGGAAAGTTTGCTGAACGATTCGTGGGATAACTATAAAACTTGGTGGACATGTTTCATGTTTTCCTTGGTCAGACCTAGCCAGCAGTAATCCCACATGGGACTGACCTATCTAGCAGTAATCCCAATTAACACTGGCCTATCCAGCAGTAATGCCACTCAGAACTGACCTATCCAGCAGTAAACCCATATGGGACTCCACTATCCAGCAGTAATCCCACATGGGACTGGCATATCCAGCAGTAATCCCACATGGGAGCAGTAATCCCACACGAGACTGGCCTATACAGCAGTAATCTTACACGGGACTGACCTATCCAGAAGTAATCTCGCAGTGGACTGCAATATGAAGCAGTAATCCCACACGGCACTGACCTATCCAGCCATAATCCTACATGGGACTGACCTATCCCGCTGTAATCTATGCAGCAGTAATCCCATACAGGTCTGACCTATCCAGCAGTAACCCCATACGAGACTCGGCTATCCAGCAGTAATCGCAGACGGGACTGGCCTACATCTAGCAGTAATTCCACTTGGGACTGGACTATCCAGCAGTAATCCCACATGGGACTGGACTGTCCAGCAGTAATCCCACATGGGACTGGTCTATCCAGCAGTAATAACACACGGGACTGGCCCATCCAGCAGTAATCCTACACAGGACTGGCCTATCCAGCAGTAATCTCGCATGGGACTGACTTATCCTGCATTAATCTCACACTGGACTGCCCTATGCAGCAGTAATCCCATGGCACTGACCTATCCATCCTACAAGGGATCTATTCCAGACATTATTGTCTGTACCACATCATCTATTCCAGACGTTATTGTTTGCTCTATATTTATGCATTCAATACTGCTGCAGCTTTGGTGGATGACCCCGCAAGGCGAGATGTTGGGGTTCTCAGAACGCATGTTTATGGTGAATATCATAATTATTGAATTACATTGTGTAGGGAGAGACGGGGCTGGTTGGAACATTATTTTTTTTTATGAAAATAAAAGACAAGGTAGAAAGTTTTATGTGAACTTATAATGGTTATATGTAGATATGATATAGTACATCGTAGGGCTATCTACATGTACCACCCACCAATATCAAGTCCAAAGTATTAAGTAAACAGAATGGTTCTCTGTGCCAGATTATATATTGTAAGCATGATGAACAGCTGAAGCCGAATACTGTTTTGTTTCAAAAAGCAAATATGCTAATTGTCCCCCCCGACACCCGAGGGCTGAAGGGGACTATAGTATTGGGGTCTGTCTATCCGTGCAGATTCATTTCCAGACAATAACTCCTGGAAAACTGAACAAATTCTTTTCAAATTTGGCATGTGGGACTGTTTTTCACACCGATTCGCCTATAGGTGACGCATATGCCACCTGGGGGCCAAGTTAAAATTTCATATCTGGACAATAATTTTTGAAAAACTGTTCAAATGGATTCTTTTCAAATTTCGTACATGGGTACCTTTCCCCAAGATCTCGCTTGAGATTGTTTTTCACGCCGGTTCGTCTATAGGTGGCACCACCTGGAAGCCAAGTTAAAAATATCGTTTCCGGAGAAATAACTTCTGGTAGAATTTACGGATTGTTTTCAAATTTGGTATGTGGGTGCACCTCTCCTCAAGATCTGACTAGGGATTGTTTTTCATGCCGATCCGCTTATAGGTGGTGCAACTTGGGGGCAAAATTGAAATTTTGTTTCCGTAGAATAACTTTTGAAAACCTGAACGCATTCTTTCCCAATTTGGTATGTCTCAAGATCGCGCTTGAGATTGTTTCTCATGCCCACCCACCGATAGGCAACGCCACCTGTGAGCCAAGTTAAAATTTTATTTCTGGAAAATAGCTTCTGAAAACCCGATTGTATTATGGCAAATTTGATAATTGTGAGTACCTTGTTACTGGATCTCACGTGCGATTTCTATCCATGATGGGTACTAAATGTTGCGGTTCTAAGCCAAATCAATTGCTTCAATGTCGGGGGACGTCAACCCCTTGGGTTTTCATTTTAATTTGCATAACCCCAATCTAAAAAAACTCATTGTTCGACCAATCGATGTCACCTCTGGGATTCTGAGAGAAATATTCCTATGCCTCTTAACCAGTGAGCCAGTCAGGCCCTGCAATTTCAGAGTCTCCTCATGATTCCGGAATGGTTTTGCTAATCTTTCTAGCAAATATAGCAATTTATATATAAATTGCTGTTGTTGTTGGAACATGGTCCAACCAGTTGCTATAGCAATTGGAATTGGTTGGACCATATTCCAACTTAATACCCCAGCTCCCGAGTTCCAACCAGCCCCTAAAGCAGCTTCAGTATTGGTCAAGGTCAAATTTTGAAAACAAGAGCTGATCAGTCTAAACATAAGCACCTGTTTAAAGAGGGGTACCGATGGTATCCGCAGAGGACAGTTTCCCCATCAACATTTTTCTGCACGACAGTATTCCCACAAGACATTTTCCACAGGTGACAGTTTTTTGTTATTTTTTATTATTTTAAACTAGTGCTGTAATATCTTGTTAACTCTAAAATATCGCATCTTGACAGTGGTATGATAATGGGGATTGAATATAACATAAAACCTAATATCTATTGTATTTGGGTGTTTTGTCCTCTGGGTGTTTGTCCACTGGGTGTTTTGTCCATGGGTGTTTTGTCCAAGGATCTTTTGTCCTCGGGTGTTTTGTCACCGGGTGTTTGTCCCACACCTGCATATTTTGTAGACCAATTTATCCTGACATCTCCGCTAATAAACGATATATAGTCTAAGCAGATTTTTAAGTGACCCTACTTGTATCTACATGTACACTGCCAAAAATAGGGTACTTAAAACAAGAAAAAAAAAACTTATTTTAAGAAAAAATCATCTTGAAATAAGATAAATTATCATGGAGTGGGGTAAGAATAATTTACTTATGGATATTTCCTTGGATAAGAAAATTATAAGTTTATTTATCTTATTCAAGATTCACAAATCTTATTCGAAGATCTTAATTAAGAAAAATTATCTTGGCGCTTTTTACTCATTCAAGAAAAAAAATCTTATTTTTCCTTCAGTAAGATAATTTATCTTGCTATGAAATCTAAAGTAAGATATTTTTGGAGTGGGGTAAGAATATTAGACTTATTCCAGATAATTATCTTGTTCAAGAAAAACTGACCACTTGGATAAGAAAATATTTCTCAAAGCTGTTAACTTGGATAAGACAATATTTCTCAAAGCTGTTAACTTGGGTAAGACAATATTTCTCAAAGCTGTTGAGTTAAATATTCTTACTCAAGAAAACATGTATACAATCTTCAAGATAAATTATCTTACATTGTAAATTCAACAAAGGGATCTTGAGCTAGCAACATTTACTTAATTAAGAAAAACATGCTAAACAACATTTAATCAAATTAAATGACAAAAAAAAATATTTTAAAGATGGGGAAATTTTATTCAGATGATCCATGTAGTGAATAGTCTTCACATAATAGATGCAAAAGTGTAAGCATGTAGAAGAGGTATCCCAATAATTTCAGCCACGCCGCAATTTCACACAGGATCAATAAAACGAGCTCCACAGTGACACTTCAAATATTTTCCTACAATCCAATTAACGTTTTTAACTAATTTTCTTTTTTTATATCATATTTCTGCCAAAAACTGAACATGAATATATGCTCGTTACAGTTAACATTATACATGCAAAATAAAAACATGATCAAAATAATGTCATGCAATTGAAGTATGAGTGAATGAATAGAATTTAACTTCGCTTTCAACCCATCATCATGCAATTGAAGGGCAAAAGTAAGTCATATATGTAAAACAGATAAATAAAGAAATTATTTTAAATATTTTAAGGCCTTTGTTCTGACATTCGATCCTTAAAGCCTCTCCTTGACAAGTATATCTTTCCACTTATGCAGTAATACTAAAATATATTTGCACAACATTTCTCGCCCATGTCGAAGTTGTATAATATGACAATAGACTGATATATTTAAAACCATGCAAAACGGCCAAACACCGAAGATATGATGGATAATTCTCAAAATTTTGAAAATCTGTCATCTTCAATTCTCCATAGACATTACAAATATAACAGCATATTGCACTCTTGATAGTAAAAACACCTAAACTGTTCAAATAGAATTGCCCAGCCTTTGCCCTCATCAGGTGCTTGTGGTAGAGAAAGTCCCAATGTTTAGTTGCAGACAGGGTTGCAAGGTCTTACAAGCTAAAGCATACACCCAAGTTCATATACGAATATTCTTCCAAAGCTGAAGGAAAGAACTATGAAACACTGGAGGAATCAATACACTGCATACCATGTAGAATCCAGATCTGATGTTTTATTAAAATACTCAAAGCCCCAAAAGTTTCTGCCAGTCAAGATTGTCAGAGGCAACCTGCCACCAATTTACATTTCAAAGACATGTTTCCTGAATAGACTGCAGTCACTGGCTTGATGCAATGACTTTGGTTTGAAGGCATATCTGACATGTATAATGAATAAGCTTATTCAACCCCAAAATACTTTTGGAGAATTCAAAGACACATTTTCATTTTTTTTTCCATTATAGTGTAAATATTAAATAATTTGATTAGCTATATAAAAATGTGCAAGTATTCTTATATCTCTTCGACATGGGCGAAGCTTTTCTTGGAAATATGTTTCTACATTGCTGTGCACATGGGAGGTTGAGCTTGTATCTTTGCTTTTTATACATATATTTTTCGTGTTTGCTTTGAAACCAATGTCACAATCTTAAACTTACTTTCTAATTGCCTGTGTTCAGGTAGACAAAAACGACGAAACACATCTGCAGGTCCGCACTTTCACCAACAGAACCCCCTAGGATCTACTTTATGTTTCCCAATTTGTTGTTGTTGTTGTTGTTGTTGCATATCTGTAAATCCACTCCCAAAGGAAGCAAATCTCATTTTCGACGTTTTCGTTCAGTTCATTGAACACATTGAGCAACATACTACTCTCATTCATCTGTAGAATGATCCATTGAGAGGCTCAGTTGAGTTTCCTCAATAATGTACCTGGATACCAACATAATTCGCGAGAATTGTGAGAGAACATGAAATCTTCGGTTGAAAATGGCGGCAAAATACATGAACCCATATGAAAACCATAACCGCACGTGAAGGTGGACTTACAGATAAAAATACTAAATTACAAAAATATGTTCCTCACTCAAATAGAAGATATAATTTCATGTATATCTTAGGCAAATTGTAACAGTAACTTTTACAAATTGACAATGACCAATTTCTTTCAGGAAACCACACGTTCATACTATTAGTGTAGCGATCCATTTCCACTCGATTCACGATCTTACATTTTTAGGAGACAAATCACAGAAAAGATATCTCAGTTAAGATAACTTTTCTTATCATGCCATACATCTGGTAAAAATAAATCTTATTGAAGATAACTTTTCTTATAATAAGATATATCTAGTAAAATTAAATCCTATTTAAGATAATTTTTCTTAAAATAAGATAAATCTGACAAAATGGAACAAACTAAGAAAACATTTCTTGTTTTAAGGTAATTTATCTAGAATTGAGGTAAAAAAACTTATTTAAGTACCCTATTTTTGGCAGTGTATATGTAATTTACTAGTATTCTGGTTACATGTGGTTTGATCACCACACTCTTAATCTTATAACAGACTTATGGCAGTATCTTCAATGCTCTGATGAGATGATCATGCCTCCATTATAACTGAATCAGAGACCATCTGAAACTCATTCCCAATGCAAACACAATACCAAGTTCTCCTGACAGTATGGTAGAATATCAAAGAACAACCTTCATTTATACCCTGGCAGTTCAGCATAGCATTAGAGAGGCTGACATCTGTGGATTGGCTTGTCCTGTTTAAAAGCTTTAGGATTTGACCTGCTGGCAAAGGGCAGTCTGTTGGATCAACTTTTATTATCTCAACCACATGTTGGTCAGTATCTGTCAGTGGGCTTGTTAGTGACTATTTATGGGTATCAAGTGGCTATCAACTCAAACAAAATTAGATGTCCTGGTGTTTATCACCTTTGAAGATGCTAACTGAGAAGTGGTTTTCTAACCAGCAAATAAACATTATGAGTGTTATTTGCAAATACAGAATAAGTGACTGTGCCTACCAGTTAGAAATTGAAGTTGGTAGATACAGACAGTTAGATGGAGGTGACAGACTTTGTAAACAGTGTCAGTAAGTTAATTCATGCAGTGTGAAAAATCCTACATTTGTATTTAGGATCATATCAAGCTAATCGTATGCACATTCATGTATGTCATAGTGATGTGGTTATATTGAATTATGTCAGCTTCGCGTCATGACTCGTGTGAATTTTGGTTTATTTTGCCTTGTACTAATCTGCCATGTTTGGCACCTTGTTGTTCTTAAATTGAATGACTATACTACCAGTCTACTGACTGTGCTGATGTGTCAATAAAAAAGTAAAAAATAAAAAAGGTATGTAAGTACAGGCAGTGGATTGTTACCAATCTTTTCCATTGATGGAGAGAGAACCTCAGTCATATTTTATAAGTCAAATTCTTGGGGTTTATATTACGAATTCCCTGATCAGGAAACCTGGGTCTGTTTCCTAAACAGGGAACTCACAGCCTGTTTCCTAATCAGGGAACTAGGGGACGGTTTCCAAATCAGGGAACCCAACAATTGTTCCCTAAACAGGAAATATTTGCAAGTTCCCAAATCAGGGAACAAACTAGTAGGTTTCCTGATTTGGGAACTCATTCCCTGAATGGGACATAAGTTCCCCATTTTGGAGTTGGACCGGACTGTACGTGAGGTCTACTCCAAGTCCCGACACTTCATCTGACGATCATCCTCAGTCTTCTAAGAGCCGGATCCTACTCCTCATCGGATAATCTAGGACTCCACCTACACCCGACATCATGATCAGGGGAATCTATTTCGGGAGAAACGGCTAGTCGGTTTGACTTAACCCGTTTTTTCTTTGGGGTGAGACATCCAGTCTACAGTGGGCAAGCCTAGTTTCACATTGAGGTCCCTTTCCAAGGCCAAGTCAACACGGACCCGGACACTGGAAGAGGACACGAGGATAAAGTCATCTTTAATCCGGAAGGCGAATTAGGACTCCAGAACAGAACCTGGGACTCCAGCATTCATCGGGATGACAGTAGAGACCGGACCAGACGACGGGGCCGGACACTTACTGAACATATTCGACTCTACAGGAGTTGGACTCCGACTCCCGATTGTCGTCACTTTCTCGACGTCTCCAGAGGCCTTTGTCCAGTTTCGCCTCGATGATCATGGCGGTCCAGGGATATTTCCAGGGACCCCACGGATTATGTAGTACGGCTACATTCAAGCGGCAAGCAGGTTTCCGGCATATGGAACCTGCACCGAGAACCAGACCATCAACACCATGACACAGAGGCCCGTGGGATGGAACTACAGTCTACTACTCACCCGGGACCTAGCACAGTTTTGGCTAGCTCCAGGTACTCCTCATTACAGTTTCTCAACTACAACTGATCCTGAGCGCAAGAACAAGCAATCTAAGGATGCTCGTCCCGGAACATCTTCACCCCCTTCCAGAGTGGCGATGCCTGAGTCAGTTTCAACCAAGCACATAGAACTTCACATTCACCGATGCGGAATTCATAGCTTAGAGGGGGCCATTAGTCCGGCAACAGATAGCCGACACATCACATGGATACCACGACAGACAAGCAACGCATCATCTTCCTTAGGGATATCTACGCTAGAAGGCGGTCCCCCTTGGAGGTTGCGGTTGTACATCACATCAGCATTGATTACGAACGTTCAGTACGGTCGTCAGTTGCGTCAAGTTTGGGGGGGAGCAAGATTCCAGTCACTGTCTTCTAGAAACATCAACACTGGTCCTAGCAGCACGGTATCAGCAATACCATGTCACAACACCATGTGTTTCACATCACTTCAGGGTTCCCGCCGACAGTTTTCTCCAAGTCCTACAAGGTACTACAACCGGAAGATCACTTTTCCACGGGGGCACCGGGACCCGCAACGGCCGAACCCCCACGTCTGCTACGGTCCAGAATTTCCTTGCAGACCAGGGTTTTTTCTCCAGGACCAATTGTACAGACAAGGACAGCAGCAAGCTACTATTTACTGTACAGTCGCATCAAGCCCGGAGAAGGTACTATAGTAGAGGACCTGTGGCCAACACTATTTCTGTTCCAGCAACAGCTGGTTTTTACCCCTCGGCCAAATTTGGCCGAAGGGTATTGTCGTCATCATGTACGGCTGTCCGTACGTCCGTACGTCTGTACGTCCGTACGTCTGTACGTCCGTACGTCCGTCCGTCCGTTACCGCGATATCTACAGAACCGTTTCATGCATGGCAACCAAACTTGGTACATCTATTTATCTTCACGTAAATCAGAAGCCTATCGAAAATGAGTCATCTCGGACAATATTTTGCAGAGTTATGCCCCTTTTACAAATAAAAATCCATTTATGATTTGTTATGGTGATAATTTCAGAACCGTTCCATATACAACATCCTAACGTGATACAGTTGTTTCTCTTGACCTGAACTAGGTGCCTATCAAAAATGAGTCGTGTCGGAAAGTATTTTGCAGAGTTATGCCCCTTGTGTAATAAAATCCGTTACCGCGATATCTACAGAACCGTTTCATGCATGGCAACCAAACTTGTTACATCTATTTATCTTCACGTAAATCAGAAGCCTATCGAAAATGAGCCATCTCGGACAATATTTTGCAGAGTTATGCCCCTTTTTACAAATAAAAATCCATTTATGATTTGTTATTGTGATAATTTCAGAACCGTTCCATATACATCATCCTAACGTGATTTAGTTGTTTCCCTTGACCTGAACTAGATGCCTATCGAAAATGAGTCGTGTCAGAAAGTATTTTGCAGAGTTATGCCCCTTGTCTAATAAAATCCGTTACCGCGATATCTACAGAACCATTTCATGCATGGCAACCAAACTTGTTACATCTATTTATCTTCACGTAAATCAGAAGCCTATCGAAAATGAGTCATCTCGGACAATATTTTGCAGAGTTATGCCCCTTTTTACAAATAAAAATCCATTTATGATTTGTTCTTGTGATAATTTCAGAACCGTTCTATATACAACATCCTA
>JAVTVY010056978.1:0-30466 GCA_036873755.1 Hanleya hanleyi | reverse complement strand
GATATTTCGGGGTTTCCCACTGGGTTTTCCCAGGTCCGGTGGTACGCCTGCGCGGGTTATCCGGTCGCAAGAGGGAACACCTGGTCTGGCGGTGATGCGGTCTGCTTCCGCGGACAGAAAGTAGTCCCAAACACGCGGGGAGCCGTGGGAAATTCTCCGGCAATCTTCAGGGGATAGGGCCACACTGGGCAATGTAGGGAGAGTGTATTTAAACCCATATTGAAATTTGACCTCAGAGAATTGTGGAGCGTGGGGAAGAGGGGGAGGAGGTGACCGTCCTATCGACCAATCAGAAACCCGTATATCGACCATGGTACGGTAGTGATATCAGGGTTCAAGTCATCCGGTTGTGGAGTCGATAGACTTCTCTGAGTGGAGGAAAACACTCCTTCCGCGTGAAAAAATAGTGCGGCGAAACAATAGTGCGGGTCTGTATTTAATCAATTTAAGCAATTAAACATTTAAAACTTAAAATTAAAGAATGTATGAGCTTATCTTGAAGTGTTCGAGTCCTTCCGATGTGTCAAGTTTTAGACATGGGTGTCCGTGCTGTAGGGTCTGTACATATTGGATTGCATCAGCATTGGCTGGGTGCCAAGTTTTTAGAATTGGCTGGATGCCAACATCCGGGTTCCGTTGACATTCATCCAATTGGCTGGGTGCCCATTGGCTGGGTGCCCATTGGCTGGGAGCCAATTGGCCCAGTGCCAAGTTTTTCGCTATAAAAAAGGGGTTCATTTTGCAGTTCGGTACTAACTCTTTCACTGGCCATTCGTAGCCATCGACCTCACCACTGCCTGCCGACAGCCTGACTGACCATGCCTGACCACTGCCTGCCTACTGCCTGCCTACTGCCTGCCTGCTTGACGGTGTACCTGACCACTGCCTGCCTACTGCCTGACGCTGTGCCTGAGTCATGGACAGCACCGTATAAAGATCATTGACGAGATGCAGCAAAATTAGTTCAGCGCTCAGAGTGAACGGACGTGTTTTTGTGTTCTACCAAACCAGCCCAGCTTTCCCAGCCTTTGTGTTCCTCTGCGGTCTTTGTTCCCCGGGCGTTACAGGATTACCTATACTACAACAACAAACAGCGGGAGAAACCAGCCAGCCAGAGCTAAGTTTTGAATTGAATTTTTGCACCTATACTAATATTTCCTATCACTAAAGTCACTCCTTACCAAATAACAACTAGTCCTGATCAAAACAAAAATAAATCAAACAATGGAAGCCTCTCAATCCACCGTAAAAACACCTAAAAGGAAGCTCTCAGAAATCAACACTGAAAAATTCCCTCCCACCAAAAAACAACGATCCCTACCCGAAAGGCCTAGTAGTCTAGCAAATTTTATCGCCATCATCCATAGTTTAACCCAACTGAGAGCATGTAACTAATACAAAATCTCAAAAAATGTGCTGGTGACGTACATCAAATCTTTGAACTGCCGGGTGGTGATCTGAAAGTCCACTGCAAATCACAAACTCAGTACGAGAAATTACTACGTTTAGACCTGCTAGCAGATAAACCTGTCTCGGTAAAACAATTCATACAGCGTAGAGAGCAATGCATAGGAGTAATTTATGGAATTGACCTCAGTATCAAACTAGAAGACATTCTCCCCACTCTCTCAAAACAAAACGTCGTATATGCCAAAAGAATGCAAAAGAACAAACAGGAAACGACAAGCATTATGCTAGTATTCAAAGGATCAAAATTACCGGAAACTGTCCGGCTATGGCTTCGTAACATTATAGTTAAACCTTTTTTTGACACACCAAAACGATGCCATAACTGTCAGAAATATGGTGGTCATATAGCTAGATTTTGTAAATCCCAAGTTGTATGTGCGAAATGCTCTGGAAATCATAATTACGAAGAATGTACTGAAACAAAAGTAACATGTGTAAACTGCAAAGGCAACCATTCAGCGGCCTACAAAGGTTGTATAGCTTTCAAAGAGGCAAAAAGAGTTGAATTCACTAAAGCAGACAAAGGGATTTCTTACGCAGAAGCTGTAAAAGAAACCAGAATGAATAGAAAAATCAGTATAGAAATGACCACCGCTCTACACAAAGCAAAGGCAACTGAGACAATAGTCACAGCCGTGAACACAAACTCAGGTGATACAATGGAGACTGAAAACAATGAACAAGAAACAGAGACAAAGAACCTAACCAAGCTAGACCTGCTGGGCTTTATCATTGTGTTGAACTCAGTTATTAACCCCCTGCAACCCAAGCTTAATAAGACCGACATGATAGTGAAAATTGCGCGGGACTTCCTTAATTGGGAGTTCAGCTCCGATGAAATCATTAACTGGGGGAAAAACCCGAAATACGATAAGAAAACATCCACACCCAAAGAAAAGTCTATCCCGGCCCTCAACATAACAACATAAGATAATCCACTTGCGAATGCATCAGTCTCCAAATTAGGGATATAACTAATACAAAATTCAATAAAAATCAATTATCAATACTCCAATGGAATGCCCGAAGCATCGGGAAAAACGGGGACAATCTTAAAGTCTTAGTAAATGAAATCAGCCCAGATATAATTTGTGTTCAGGAAACATTTCTGAAGCCAGGAAAAAATAAATTTACAATAAACGGATATAAGTCGTATAGATCAGACAGACTTACAGGTGCACTAGGGGGAAACCTGATATTAATAAAAGAGGATCTGATTCACATCGAACTAGATAAAAGCCCTACCAGTGACGATCTCGAATGGCACGCTATTCAGGTCTTCTTCAATAACAAACTTATTAACATCATTAATTTATATGCCCCAGGAAGTCTAAAGAAAATTTCCCCAAAAGAACTGGACAACATCACAAAGAAATTTAACTCCCCTATCATCATATGCGGTGATTACAACAGTCATAACCCCATGTGGGACGACAATTGCATCAAGGCAGACGAAAAAGGCCAAGTAGTGGAAAAATGGCTTGACCAAACCAACCTATGCTATTTAAATAATGGCCACGGGACGCGAATAGACATGAACACCGGTAAACTATCTGCAATTGATTTAACTATTGTCTCCCCTGATTTAGCTGTTAAATCCGAATGGGAAGTGATTCCTGACACGCTTGACAGCGACCACTTCGCCATTCTGACGAAAATTAGTATAAAACCGGACGCTGAAAGGACAGACGCCCCTCCAAAATTTCAGTACTCCAAAGCTGACTGGAAAAGCTTCCAGAAAGACTGTCAATGCCTAAATCATGACGAGATATTCAATTCCGATCCAGAAATGTTCAATGAAAACATTACAAATTCACTACTAAACATAGCACAAAAATATATTCCGATATCACAACAGCGCCACAACAAAAACCCGGTACCCTGGTGGAACCCAGAGTGTGCAAAGAATATTGCGGCCAAAAAGAAGGCACTTAGAAAATTCAAAAAAAGTAGGCTCCAAAGTGATCACGCGAACTACAAGGAACTCAAAATCATAGCTGAAAAAGTGTCAAAGAAGCTAAATCCAAATGCTGGGAAGACTTTTGCAACACTATAGATACCAAAACCAATTCAAAAAAAGTATGGAACAAAATAAAAAATATACAAGGAAAGTTAACAAACACAGTCCCTGTACTGAACAAAACTAAAAAAACGAACAAAGAAAAGGCAGAACACCTCGCCGAATCTTTCGCTTCAAACAGTAGCGATAGCAACCTGAAACCAGAATTCAGAAAAATTAAGGAAGAAACAACGATAGAAAACGATTTGGACGATCATTTAGAAAACTATCTCAATGCAGACTTCAATATTAATGAATACCGCAAAGCTATACACTGTAAAAAAGAGAGCTCACCTGGTGAAGACAAACTAGGATACACGATCCTCAAACACCTACCAAATAAAACACAGAAACTAATTTTGAAACTAATTAATGTCAGCTGGCAGACCAAACAACTTCCAAGTAAATGGAAAACATCTATCGTTATCCCAATCCCAAAACCGGGTAAAGATCCATCAGACAGCAACTCTTACCGCTCAATTTCTCTCACTTCAAATCTATGCAAAATAATGGAAACTATGGTAAAGAATAGACTGGAATTTCATATGGAAAACAACAACTTATTAAACAAAACCCAAAGCGGCTTTCGTAAGAACAGAAGTACATTAGACCATATAACCAGATTACAACACTCGATAAAAAAGGGGAATGCCAAACATCAGTATACACTAGGTATCTTCCTAGACATAGAAAAAGCATTTGACCTTGTATGGCAAGACGGCATAATTATTCAATTAAGCAAACTTGGGATTAAGGGAAGAATGCAACACTGGATAAAAAACTTCCTAAACAACAGAAATTTTAAAGTTCGCCTAGGAAACACCCTATCCACCGACCATCAACTAGACAACGGTACCCCTCAGGGAAGCGTCATTAGCCCCACCCTTTTTAACATCCTCATCAATGGCCTAGCCGATGAAATTGACACAAAACATCCAGAAGTAGAACAGTCCCTATTTGCTGACGATTCTGCCCTCTGGAAAACCGTACGTTCCATCAAAAAACTTACAGGTATAATGCAAAAACACTAGATACAATTAGCGATTGGGCGGATAAATGGGGCTTCAAATTTTCCGCTCTCAAAACAACGGGTATTATATTCTCAAACAATAAACACATTGACGTTAAACTAACACTAGGAGGTCAGAAAATTGAATTCAAAAATAGTGTTAAATATCTTGGTATGATCTTTGACAGAAAACTCACATGGAAAGACCACATCGATCAACTAGTTCTCCGGTGCAATAAAGACCTGAACCTCATGAGGTGTGTGTCTGGGACAAACTGGGGAGCGAGTAAATATAGTTTGATGAAATTATACCAAACGCTCATTAGGTCAAAAATAGATTACGGGTCCATCGCCTACCAATCAGCATGTAAGACACAACTAAAAAGAATAGACAGCATTCAATATTCTGCTCTAAAAATAGCTACTGGAGCCTTCAAGGGAGCCGCGCTATGTAGTCTTCAAATAGAAACCAATGAGAAACCCTTACATTTAAGACGAGAGGAACTGTCCCTGAAATATGCAGGAAAAACTAGAGCTAAGGGCGAAAATCACCCATGCCACAAAATTTTTGAAGATAAAAGTGAATATGAATATTTAAAGAAAAACTGGGAAAAAGACTCTGCCCCCCTCGGCTACACCGTAAATAACCTATTCCAAGAGCACGAAATACCCATCGCACACATCTGCGACACAGACAAAATCACTAGACCACCCTGGGAATTAGAGTCGCCCCACGTGGACACAAGTATTCACGACTACCTCACAAAGAAGGACAATCCAGACTTTATAAGAGCCACCACCCTTGAATATATCAACCAAAACTGGAAAAATTACATAAAAATCTATACAGACGGATCGAAAAACACAAGTAATAACACAGGATCAGCTTTTGTTATACCTGAGCTCGACATACAAAATGGTTTCAAACTTCCAGACAATATGTCTGTATACACTAGTGAACTGATTGCTATAATTAAGGCTCTCGAATGGATCAGCGAGCACAAACCAATCCGTGCGGTGATACTTAGTGACTCCCTTAGTGGACTCACATCCATTAAAAATTCTATATCTGACAGTAGACCTGATCTCATACACAAAATAGAATGTATATGTACACAAACACACAACGAGGGTATAGACGCCATTTTAGCATGGGTCCCCGCGCATGTCAACATCAGAGGTAACGAAGCAGCCGATAAAACTGCCAAAGACAGTCTTGCTAAAGCTACACACGATGTGCCAATAGGATTAGGATATAAAGAACTCAACACTATCATTAGACGCAAAATAGATAGCAAGTGGCAAAAGGAATGGAACGAAGAAGAACGTGGACGGTGGTTACATAAGATCCTTGATGGAGAGAAAAGACAAGTCCAGGGATTCCAGTTAGACAATAAACGTGATGACCGCATAATCACCAGATTAAGAATAGGCAAAACCGGACTTAAATCACATCTGTCCATGCTTCTGAAAAACACCTCACCCCTCTGTACCGCATGCAACAATGTAGAAGAAACAATAGAACATGTCTTACTTGAATGCCCTAAACACTACCCACAACGCGAGACACTTAGAAACGAATTAAAAGAATTCAACACTCCCTTAACATTACCAGCGATATTAAACCCTAAGCCTCCCATTAGAAAACAGGTATTCAAGTCCTTAATAGATTTTATAAAAACTGCTGGCTATTATTCCAGTATATAACACTACCCCCGTGTATGCGCAACACTAACTAACAATGTCAGCATTGGCCAAAATTTCTCTTTTGGAATAAAATTTAGTCAATGTGGGCACCGGAGATACCATGTTCCGTGTGGGCCGGTTACCACATTAGTCTCAAAAATCGGAGGCCAAGACCAATCAACATCCCTGCGACAATACTGGCCAAAAATCTCTCTTTCGCAATAAAATAGGCAATGTGGGCACCGGAGATACCATATTCCGTGTGGGCCGGTTGCCACATTAGTCTCAAAAATCGGTGGCCAAAACCAATCAACATCCCTGCGACAATATTGGCCAAAAATCTATCTTTCGCAATAAAATAGGCAATGTGGGCACCGGAGATACCATGTTCCGTGTGGGCCGGTAACCACATTCGTCTCTTTCGCAATAAAATAGGCAATGTGGGCACCGGAGATACCATGTTCCGTGTGGGCCGGTAACCACATTCGTCTCCAAAACCTAAAGGCCGCTACCAATTCAACAACCAAGGACATAAATCATTAGCACACGTCCAAGAAACAACCACGCACACAGATAATGTCACTCACAAAAATGAATACTACACAGTGTTTCATCTTATACTTTCAGAAATGGAGATGAACACGATGAAGGTCCTCATCAAACAGACAACAAACAGAACACTGACGACGACAAAAAATTTTAAACAGCACCTCAAGGCACACCGAAGACCAAAGACGGGCTGGACAAGACTGAAAACAGAAGACGGATGACGATCACAAGAATACCAACATCGCCGCACAACAAGAAACCTCCGGAACCAGAACATCACATACTAAACCACACGCTAACCCATAGATGACACCGAACTGACGCCTTAACACAGAATATGATCCTTTGACTTTCACGCAATATAGGACGTAGACCTGCCGTCCTGTGCCCCAATACACACTCCAAGCAATTGTTACAGGCACAGATTTCTGGAAGAACCCACCCCGTTCCCAAGGGCGTCGTTAGTGAAGTCGATCCGAAAAATCCTGAAAACGCCCATGGTTCTCCCAGTTTTTTCTGGACGGCTTTGTGCGTACAAAGGGGTACCAAGACAAAGGAATCATACACGCGATTACAGTGAACTCATATTTACCAGTATAACTTAACCAAAAACCAAAAAGAGACTTACGAACTTGTACATATAGCGATTCTTATCTACTTCTATTTATATCTCCTACTAATCTCTCATTGTTATTTATTATTTATTTATTTATTTATTTATTTATACATTTAGCACTGGAAAAGAAATTCAATAAACAAAGTAATGTACCGCGAAATTCAAATAAAACATTGAGTTGATGGGCCGCGAAATCCGAATGGGAAGCGGCCCTTAAACTACAATTTCAATCAATCAAAATCAGCATGCGGCCGATATATGTGATCTGCTCATGGTGGAAAACATAATTACTAAACACAGTGGGGTAGATATCATGGCAAAGATGAACTATATGGCACAAAACAGAGCCCTCATCGACCTGATACCGTGCCGTGGTCCGTTAGCATTTCAGGCCTTCCTGGAAGCAGTGAAGAAGACGGGGAATGAAGGAGTAGCGTCTCTACTTCAACCCCAGAAAAAGCATCAGTCATAGACATCCCCGAAGAGAGTAGAGATATCAAACGTGCTCAGGAAGAACCCGGTTCACCTGCCAAACATGTCCGTCTCCAACTGGCACCTTTAAAAATAGTCCAGCAAGCAGAGGAAGAGGTCCAGTCGTTACTCTCCGTTTCTGTGCAACAGGTGAATGATATCATCCAGCAAGCCTACGATGCGGCCCGTTGCGCAACGCTCTCTCAGTGCGAACTTTCGCCGAATTTGACAGTGACAGTAAAAGCCCAATGCATCCATTTCGACGTTCCAGCCTGGGAAGAAAAGCCGGCCAAGCATATTTCAATCACAGCTAAAGTCTGAGAGAAAATTATAGCTCTGAACGATACCATAGACTTGCTCATCGATATGCAAGGAAAAGACGAAGTGAAATTTTTCGCAGAAGAAAATATCTTTCTCAGTTATACTCTCTTCAACGATGTGGTGTTGGTCCATCTTCGCAAATGGAAACGTGGAAAAAACAAGTGGTTTCCGCAACCTGAGGGCGTGACGCTGCATTTACGCACATGGAATACGCTGCAGGGGCTAACACCAGACATTTCTGAATCGCTGACTGGAGATATGATGCACAAATTATCCAGCTTATTGTATATGGATGAACTAAAGCCGTACATTCGAGCGATACGTATGAAACAATGTGCCGGATGTCAATATAAATCACTGAGTCAAATTGAGCATGAATGTGTTTGGCTGTTTTTAACAGAGGAGATTTTGAAAGAAGCAATACAGGACAGTAATGGAATGCAAATCTTGGAGAGGTTTCAAACCCGATGCCCAGCTAGAATTCCACGCGCCCATATGGACGCTTTCCTCTCACAACACAGCGCAGATAAGCAGAAGGGCCATTTCCAAAAACGGTTGTTCGATAAATATTTTACAATTCTGAGCTATAATAGTCACTCAGACTTTTCGTGAAGGATGATCTCATCCCATAAGACAGAATAAAGAAGACTTTTTCAGGAACCACATGAACGAATCGTATAAGGAGGGCAAGAAAGTGCGATTCGTAAGGGGCAGACTCTTTGTAAATGGCTCAGAGGTAAGGGAAGACGACATAGTTGGCCCCGAGCGGACCGCAGCGAGCTATCGGTGAACATTTGGTATGTGTTGTGAACTTTCTCTTTTCGAACTTACAAACAGTTCATAAAAACACCACACAGCAACAAACAGTATATTCCCTCTCAAAAATGATGTCGCCAATCAGTCTTTTCATTCGATTCAGTATATCTCTAAGCAAAATTTCTGATCAGTAATATATTTCTTATATTCGCTCCCCCTACATGTATATATAGCTACTAAGTTTTGGGTACTGTTTACCGAACCTTCGCTTTGTACTGGTCACTTGTATCGTTTATTGCGGTAAGAAGAAACCGAATTTCAGCTCTAGTACGCAGAAATAAGAAGAAAAAAAACACAAAAAAACATTAGCATTAGCGCAATGACCCATGTGTATACATATATATTTGTGTCAAATTGATCCTTTGCTGTTCACTTTTAGCTGGTGCAAGTATAGGCTACTGTTGGTCAAAACGGACCCCAGGTATCGAGTCCTATCCCTGATCTGATATATTATTGTGATTCAAATTCAACCAGATTGATGTTTTTTTGTTGTTTTTTTTTCTCTTTGTATATAAGTGTAAATATTTAAAGTCGAGTATCATGCAACGTAGTACCAAACGTACTTTCCCACTTCTTGTGCAATGATTTGATTGTCTAATACTTGTACAGCGATTTTACAAACAGGTGACCGGGAACGTGCTGTTTCTTTGTGCGTGATTATATTTCACGCTCACGTTTCTTCACCATGTTTTAAGGGGTATAGTGTGTGTGTGGTGGTATGCGCGCGTGCGTGTGTGTGTGTGCACTGAAGTGACCTTTGACCCATGCACACCATTATTATCCGGTATTCTGCAAGAGCATTTGGACACCTATTGACCTCAATAATTTGCATATGACCTCTGTAAGGTCACTGAACTGACCTTTGACCCTGTGCACAATTTTTTCCGGTATTGTGAGCATGCGCAGAGGCGAAAGTCAGTTCCGGTTACGTGACGTGAATATATGCAAAGAGCACTGACATGGGCGTCTTTTGTACTGTGTACAGAACGCTATATATGGGAGGAGCCCTGACATGGGGCGTATGTTACTGTGTACAACATGGTATATATGGAAAGAGCACTGGCATGGGGTGTATGTTACTGTATACATCATGGTATATATGGATGGAGCAATGGCGTGGAGCGTTTTTAACTGTGTTCATGATGGTATATATGGAAGAAGAACTAGTATGGGGCGTATTTTTCTGTGTGCAGCATGGTATATATGGAAGGAGCGTTAATATGGAACGTATTTTACTGTGTACAGCATGGTATATATGGAAGGGCCATTGGCATGAGGCATATTTTACTGTGTTCAGCATGGTATATTTGTAATGAGCACAGGCATGGAGCGTATTTTACTGTATACAGCATCCTATATATGGTAGAAACACTGGCGTGTGACGTATTTAATGCGTTTATAAGGGTATATATGGGCGGAGCACTGGCGTAGGGGCGTATTTTACTGTGTACAGCATGCTATTTATGGAATGGACACGGGCATGTGGTATATTCTACTTTGTACAGCATTGTGAATATGGAAGGAACATTGGCGTGAGGCGTATTTTACTGGGTACAACATGGTGTATGTATGGAAGGAGCACTGGCATGGGGCGTATTTGACTGTGTACAGCAAGCTGTATATGGAAGGGGCATTGGTATGGGGCGTATTTTACTGTGTATTTGATGGTATATATGAAAGGAGCACTGGCATAAGGGTGTATCTAACTGTGTAAACGATGGTATATATGGAAGGAGCACTAACATGGGGCGTATTTTACTGTGTACAGCATGGTATACATGGAAAAAACACTGGCATGGGTACCTATGTTACTGCGTACAGCATTGTATATACGAAAGGAACACTGGCATGGGATGTATTTTACTGTTCACAGGATGGTGTATATATGCAAGGAGCACTGGCATGGGGCGTCTTTTACTGTGCACAGCATGCTATATATGGAGGGAGCACTGCCATGGGTCATATGTAACTGTATGGTATATCTGGAAGGAGCACTGGCATGAGACATATTTTACTGTGTGCAGCATGGTATATACGATACGAGCGCTGATATGGGGTGTATTTTACTGTTCACAGGATGGTATATATGCAAGGAGCACTGGCATGGAGCGTCTTTTACGGTGTACAGCATGATATATATGAAAGGAGCATTGCCATGGGGCATATATTATTGTGTACAACATGGTACATATGGGAGGAGCACTGGTATGGGGCGTATGTTACTGTGTACAACATGGTATATATGGAAGGAGCACTGGTATGGGGTGTATGTTACTGTATACATCATGGTATATATGGAATTAGCAAACGGCATGGGGCGTATGTTACTGTATGCAGTATGTATGTATTTTATTGTGTACAGTATGCTATATATGGAAGAAACACTGGTGTGTGGCGTATTTTACTGCGTACAGAAGGGTATATATGGAAGAAGCACTGGCGTAGGGGCGTATTTTACTGTGTACAGCATGCTATTTATGGAAGGGTTCGCTTCATACTGGGCTCGTAGTTCCGAAGAACGAATATGACGGATGCAGCGCAAAATGACGGCTTCTGATTGGACAAGAGTCTACTTGTATTGTAAACATACCCAACGCGGCTTCTCCCGCGTGGGTATGATGTATTGGAGGAGATAATAAATGATTGATCTGTCAACCGTGTTGTTGTTGTTCTCTCATCGGTCTCCATCATGGCGTCAATGCGTTATACTAGGGCTTTAAGGCGTTAAGATAAGGTGTTAAGGCGTTGAGACGGTCGTTAAGGCGTTGAGACGGGCGTTAAGGCGTTGAGAGGGGGTGTTAAGGCCTAACGACGGGCGTTGACGGGCGTCACCGCATTTCGATGAATTAGTGTCATTTCCATGAAAATCAGAGCTTTAGGTGCTAATTCACCAGGGCGTTGAAGCGATAAGCTAGGCGTGGGGCGAGCGTTACTGTCCATAAAGGCAAGCGTATTCCAAAAAAAAGTGCAATCTTTCCGACCCAGTACGCCCAATATTGGCTCATATCGATCCCAAAACGTCCATTCCCATGCCCCATGCAAACAACTCTTCCAGGATATGCTGCCTGAACAATATCCTGGTCAGCCCGGCCAGGATTAGAACATACGGATTAGAGCGAACATGACCGAACATTAAACTTTCTCAAAGGACGGCATTTGATTGGAGAAGAGCAGCCGAGAATACATCTAACGGGCAAGAACGAATATGACAGATGCAGCGCCAAATGGCGGCTTCTGATTGAACAATAGCCTATTTGTATTGCAAACATACCAACGCCGCTCCCCCAGGGTGGGTATGATGTACGGGAGGGGATATATATGACCCTCTAAACCTGGTTGATAGGGGTTTTGCCTATTTATATTCACTTTTTATATTTTCGGGACAAATCCTAATTTTACATACACCCACTCCCCACTCTGCCTCTGTCGGCAGACTTCGATAAGCCGGATACCGATATTAGCCCCTCTAGACCTGATTGATAGGGGGTTCCCCTACTGTAGGGGTAAAGTCCGTGTTCAGCTTTTTATATTTTCGAGGCAAATCCTAAATTTACCTACACCCACCATTCGTCGTCTACATGCCGACAGCTACAAGATGACACCCAATACGGTCCATTTGGACCACGGATGGTCCATCTCTACCCCAAACACCTTCCTTCACACCCCCAAAATGCCCACTTTGGCTAGCACTCCTACTGATGACGTCAACAATGACGACATAGATGACGTGGACATCCTTCAAGTTGCAGTCTACAGCCCGGGGGCTAAAAGAGGACACCTCACAGGATGCATTCGAACCAAGAATGGTCCCTCAAGCGCTCAAATATACTCCTGTGCACCTCCAGAATGACCACTTTACTTACTACACCCCAACTGCGCATGCGCAGATTGGCGCGACTTTCAATAAAAAAAAACGCCAATCTGACTCTACCCCAAGAAAGCTATACTAGGATACCACAACCGGGTCATTTGGACCAAAGATTGGTCCCTTGATTGACCAAACATGTTATTATTGCCCACGTCCAAATTGACATATTTCGATTTCGTTACTACTGCCCAACTGCGTAGCACGATGCGACCACCAAGTGTTTAGATGCGTCTACATGCAGAGAACTACAAGATGACACCCCACACGATCCATTCGGTTCAAGGATGGTCCCTGTCTATCCCAAACACCTTCCTTCACTTCCCTGAAATGCCCGCTTTCGCTACTACTCCTACTGATGACGTCAACATTGACGTCACAGATGACATAGACAACCCTCAAGTCGTGGTCTACAACTCGAGAGCTTCACTTTGACATCCCACACGATGCATCCGGACCAAGGATGGTCCATCTCTACTCCTTCACTTCCCCAAACTGCCCACTTTCGCTACTGCTCCTACTGATGAAGTCACCGATGACGTCAAAGATGCTGTTGACATCCCTCAAATCGTGGCCTCCACCCGTAGGCTACAAGATGACACCTCCCACGACACATTCGGACCAAACGTGGTCCATCTCTACCCCAAACACAGCCCCACGTATCCCCAAAATGCTTGCTTTCTATACTACGACCAGACTGCGCATGCGCAGAATATTGAAAAAGGACGATACATTACTCCGGTCGGATGCTCATCGACGAGAGCTTCAAAATAAGGGCTCATATGACACCATCGGACCACTAGGGGCTCTCCTAGACCCCAGAACGTCCACCCAGCGCTATTTAGCCACTACGCATGCGCACAGTGACTTTTTCAAAAAAAATCATCGCTTAGCTTCGGGACCCCTCCGTGGTTCACGTGGTGAGACGTGAAAAACAAGATCCCACAACCCATATCGCAATGAACATGTGTGAATTGCCCAGTATGGACCTATCCACTGAGCCAGCAGGCCTATGGGGCTATCCATACCTCCATGAACTTTTCGAAAAATTTCACCACTTAGCTCCGAGACCCTTCCCATCGTGTTTTACGTGGTGAGACGAAGAAAACAAGACCCCACAACACATAGTAAAATCCACAAAAAATGACCACCCCTATACCCCATACTGACGTCACGGATGATATCATACTTTATGCTGACGATACAGCTCTTATAGCTCATGGAAATACTGCCGTAGATGTACAAAATATATTGGCAGATAAACTGCAAAACGTAGCCAATATGTTAGACGGCAGCAAACTATCACTGAACCTTTCCAAAACAAAAAGTATGTTATTTGGTACTAAACCTAGAACTAAAGACCAAACTCTGGATATAAAGTTAAACGGTCAACCTGTAGAGTGTGTTTCCGAGTTTAAGTATCTGGGTCTCTGGTTTGACCCACAGCTGAAATATAATATACATGCTGCTAAAATGGCGAAAAAGATCTCCTCTAAAATTGCTGCCCTGGCACGTGTGAGGCAATACTTGTCACTCAGCTATCGAAAAATGCTTTTCAATGCTTTAATCCTCCCACATTTTGACTATGCCAGCACCGTGTGGAGTGCTACGCATAGAAAGTATACTGACATATTTGTAAAGTTGCATAAGAGAGCTGGTAAAATGCTACTTGGAGTACCCATGGACACTCCAACTGTCGAGGTGTTGAACAATCTTCAGTGGCACCCGCTGTCATCCCGGTGGAAATACAGCCTGAGTGTTTTGAGTTTTAAAGTTATTCATAAGGACGCCCCAAATTACCTGTGTAATTTGCTGGTACCATGTACTGATGTACATGCTTATGGAACTCGTAAGGCAGCTAACGGAGATATTTATCCGATGAATGTTAAAACAGAATATGGGAAGAAACGCTTCACCTATCAGGCAGCACAATGTTATAATGAACTTTCCAGTGACTAAATCTTGCCAAACTATTGACTCCTTTAAAAGGCACTTGAAGAAAGAATTGTACACCAAGGTGCCTGAATAATTTTACTATAGGCTATATTTTATCCTAATGTACATATGTATTTTGTATTTTTATGCATCCTGTGATAGTGTTAATTGTTATATTGTATATTGTTATAATCCAGCAGAGCCAGGGAGAACAGAGCTTCGGCACTGATGGTTCTGCTGGTCATAAATATGACAAATAAATAAAAATAAATAAATACAGGCATTCCTCGTATTCTGGATTATATGGTGTAAAGTCCGTGTTCCGCTTTTTATATTTTCGGGACAAATCCCAATTTTACATACACCCATTATCCCATCCTGCCTCTAGAGGGCAGCACGATCGATGCCGTGATGTCGAAAGGGAAACCCCAACAGCAAGCGGAGCCGCCATTTTGTTTCATTGTGCAAACTGGACAATAAACGCTCGACCCTGGGAACGGATGCTAGACTGGTCATAATAACATCGTCCAACACCTATAGATTTTTTTATTACTATAAGTCTTCCTTTCCATGGTTTCATGTATTTTATTCGTGCCAATACGGATTTGGGGAAAACTGTATGCAGACACTGAGGGTTCCCCACTGGCCATTCAACATGGGCAAACAGAGGGCGATATTGTCGGGGACCATCCTCTATACACGGATGCTTCGGAAAAGCAGATAAAGGCTATCTATTTACCCGGAGAGGACCGCATCACCGCGGAGGAATACATGTCCCCAACAAAGGACTACTTTCTGTCCGCGGAAGCTTCTCCCCGCGACCGCATCACCGCCAGACCGCATCATCGCGGAGAAATACATGCCCCCAACGAGGGGCCGTGGGACCACCATACCACGTGACCTGCGCACACAGACCTGCGCGCTTCTGCTTTTTTCTGCGCATGCGCAGTGAACCACTTAGGCGTCGAAATACGCTTCCTATACTACTAATATTACCTACTACCTTTTTCTGGTTAGTAATATTCATAAATATAAGGGCGTATATACATCTCGCCTTGTAGCATATGCTACATCCTCGTTAAATGTGGCGATTTTAATCAACGTCACAAAATATTACTGCAGAAACTATTACTGTAAAACATGGTTATACCATCAAGCGCCTCCACTCAAAGTTTTGTTTCCAAATTTGGCGATAGATATCGTATGCTGATAGCAAAATCGGAACGTAGCGTGCAAGTTCTATGTCGTTAGATTCCGTGACTTGTAATTCTATGGCGTTAGGTTTCGTGACCTGTGTCTATCTTCGCTTAACCCCGGGTAAGGGGCCGTATGATTCCATGTATTTTAAGATCCTCATGGGATTCATATGATCAGACACAGTCAAAGAGTGAGTAAGATACATCATTCTCCAGATAACGCCTTAACAAGGAGAATGACATGGATACGAATACTGATCAGCGATAGGGATTTGATGTATTTGGAAAATCATGATCATATATTGGCGGCATCCTTGAGAACTGTTGACCTCTTCTCTCTTGCAAGAAACTATAACCTATTAATATATACTATTATTTTTCCTAGTTTGGCGGTAATGTTGTTATATGCATTATGTCTTTGGATTCAGGACGCGGAAATTCTTTAAGGGACGACGGATGAATATTTAATGACGGACTACACGCTTTTTATGTATGTTTCTCCTATTCTGCGAAAAATATTCCACACTACGATTACAGCGATCTCTGACGCTATACGTTTCGCAGCTTGCTTCTAAATCCGCTGCTTGAATGTCAGATATTGACATCTCCATGGAATTCAAATGAAGACTCACAATCAAAGCGTGACTGGGATACATTATATGGTAGAATACTACATGGATAAAAGAATACTGATCTGCGATTAGGATTCTATGAAAAGAATCATCATGGTATCGCGCAGTCATCTTCGCAAATGTTGACCGATACTCCCTAGCAATACACTAATTTTTGTTTTTGTTTATTTGCATTGTATGGTTGTTTGAAATTGGTGGTATCTGTCGAACATAAAAAAGGTTTTCGATTATTGACTCGGAAGTTCTTTCTCGTCTGACACCTGAATATATTTTTAAATAGATTGATTACTAGTCTCCGAATCTCCTCAGTCAGACTAAATATATTTGAATTTTCAATTTCAGGAGATTGGTTAAAATAAAAATAGAAATGCTAAAAGTAAACGCATTGCATGCTGTAGATAGCACTATGCACGTTCAGTGAAGAACGACACCTTATTGTGCAGGTGTGTATACGTACAAAATATAAATAGGCCAAGAAGGCCACGAGCAGCCTATGCACTGGGACTGTTTCATTACTTGACAGGTTTGACAAGCTGTGCAAAGAATTTGTGAACACACATTACATGATTTCTTCTGAGGGCCTCGAGCTGAGAAAACATGGCCATGGTTAGCTACCAACTGAACGACTTTCGTATACAGGGAAAAGATATACAAAATCGCGAACCAGATAATGCTGTATCCGACGGCTCTATATGCGTAAGTACATTTGACTAATTTTGTGTTTTTCTTTATAAATTTATTACCCGTCAATATGATGATCGTTAACCATGGGTTCTGTCTTTACTCGACTTTCAATGAAATGTATCCATCACCAGGCAGGTTTATAATTGAAATACCCGGCTAGGGTGTCGCGAAATTCTGATTGATATTACGGACTACAATTCATACTGAGGACTACTGCCTAAATATCAGACTGCTATGTTGCCAGAAAGGGCGCGCATGCGAACTGATGTTTTTGGCTGCATTTTTCACAAACAGTGCAAAATACTGACAGGATTGTTTTCAGCATTTTGCCTAACGAAGCAAATATTGGAAGAATTTTTGCCTGCACTGTGCCTAATGGTACAAAAACAACTGACAGATGTGTTGTCTGTATTGTGCATTCAGCAAGGGAAAATACCGGCAGAATTGTTGCCGGCATTGTGACTAAATATAACGGGGCAAAAATAACTGGCAGAATTGTTGCCGGCATTGTGACTATAAATAACAAGGCAAAAACAACTGGCAGAGTTGTTGTCTGTATTGTGCTTAGCAGGGAAAAGTACCGGTAAAAGTGTTGTCTGTATTGTGCCTAACAGGGCAAAATATTAGCAGAATTGCTGTTTGCATTGTGCTCAACAAGGTTAGAAGGAAGTCATTATTTTCCCTATCCCCTCATTCTGTTAAATGACACGAGTTCATTACCAGAAACCTTTTTTAGTTACACAATAGTTCCCGGACACTATTGTTCAGTCCCAATAGTTCGTTGATTACACAGGCTCTATGAAAACACGCTGTCGACCAGTTCCAATGTCACTGAAACAAGGCCGAACAGGGTGCCTGATTTTACCACTTCCAAGACTGAGACAATACTGGAATTCGCGACTGGCCGTAAATATAACCAGTGAACGTTACCTGAAATTTACGGATAATTTCCGGCGGCGCAGCCTTTAACCTTTAAGTAAGGCGACTTTTTGGTGGTTTCTAACCTGTAGGAAAAAAACGAAAATCGGACTTCCTTCATTATCCCATGTCAATTGCTTCTTTCTTCCAGAGAGACCCAGATTCAACAAAAATGTCTATTTTTCAGACACTACTTGTCCAGGTCGGATAGAATGTTTTCAAGCTTAAACGTATACATTTTGATTCTGTTGTAGGCGCTCTGGCTAATTTATCTTAGTTTAAAGCCCAAACCTAATATTGCCTTAGTATGAAGGAATTGAGTTATTGTGTCATTACAGTTATTTTCATGCCTTTTGTCGATAAATTCTGTGCCGTGGAAACGTTTATTCGGTAATTTCGTTTGCTGACGGTACCCCTACATCGGAGGTCGTTCACGTCAATAAGCTCACATACTAAATTAAGGCAATGTATTCACAAACTATAATCATTGCAAAGTAAGAATGATCTGGTTCGTCAAATAACTACACGAAAGGGCATACATCGAATTCTAACTGGAGATATGATACAAGTTTTTTTACGAGAGGCCGGTTTTGTGTTGATAACCGCTATCCAATGTGTGTACCAATAGAAATCTGGGGATTAGCATAAATGTCAGTAACTATACAAATAAAAAAAATCAGGGAGAAATTATTATATAATCTTTTGGGTGAAATATTTTTGAAAGCTGTTGACTGCTGAAGGGTCAAAATATTAGGGGAAATATCAATTTAATGTGACAACCGAAAACATTCGCAAATATTGAAAGTTTGATTTTTTATTTGCATATGTATATGAGTATTTGTTATTTGTTTGGCCACATCAAGTGTACTGGAATCTGAATAGAATTACTTATTTGTAGGTCACAAACTACCGTTGAATTTTCTGGATCTAAGAAATTTACTTCTGTCGAACATTGATTGGCTGGTATACCTGACTTGACCACAAATGGTCTGGGATTTATTTTAAAATGTGTCTATAATATTTGGCTCTCAAATATATCAAAACCACCTTTTCAAATTGTAATGGAAAAAATATGGGTCAGTTTGATTGGCCACCTCCGAAATTTGCTGTAATGGGGTCGGACGGAACGACCTTATCTCTGACGGTCTTTAGCTCGAAAATTGTATTGTGCCTGTAGCAAGGGAAAATACCGGCAGAATTGCTGCCGGCATTGTGACTATATCTAAGTTTCATAGTTAGTAACCGAGATATGAACCGAACAAAAAAATGTTAATTATAACTGACGGGATTCTTCCTGAAAAATCATCAAACGTATAAAAACATGACCATACACAACCGCAAAGTGCTAAGCATATTCCGTGAAAAATATAACTCTGTTCTCAATGAAAATAATCAGTTAGGATGACGTACATGGGGATCTTGACTTATATAAACATGTGATATAATAACGAATCTCCCCACAGGTCATGATCCGGTTCGCAGTCTCGCTCCATTTAGCGCTGTCGCCCCTAGATTCAAATTTAAGTATGTCGAAAAAAAACAACTAATTGCTGACTGGGATAATACCTAGTGGTGAGTTTGTGAACATCCGATGGGCTTCGGTAAAAAAACGGGATGAATAATAAAATCAAGATTTCACGTTACCTGCCCGTCAAATGTCCAAAATGTTGTTTATCTCATTGAGTTGAAAATTCGCAAAAACACATATAGATTTGACAAAGACATTTTTCTATGTCAACTAATTCGATTGCTTTGGGGCAGTCAGCCTGATAACTGAAAAGTTAAAGGAATAACAATGTGTTAGGCAAATGATAACGCACGCCTCTGAGGGCTTTTGTTTCTTTTTCTTCGTGGTTTTGAATTTGATCTCAATAATTCCCGAGGGGTGAACCTCGACACAGATCAAATGACGTGCCCGTGTTCAAAGCAATTATGTAGCTTCATTTCATCCATGAGGTCTAGGCTGCTTTAGCATTTACTAAATAAGTAAAAGAAATAAATGCTTATCTGATCGTACATACATCGAAAGTAAAGTTTGTCCACCGACCTACAGTGATACGATGATGTTGAACTCTAGTTCATATTACCCCAGTCTCCTTGCTCCAAGTTGTTGATGTTGCTTCTAGTTACCTCATTCAGACCAACCACCTAACTCAGAAACCCTAGCTGTGATAGGTGAAAAAGGGTAAGGGGGCGTGGCTTTCCTATCACAGCTCAGAGCGGACAGTAGTATATAATAGTGAAATTCCCGAGTATTTATGCAAATGAGATGATGTCATCGATGACGTCACAGAGCTCTCGTCCAATCAGAAGTAGTTCCGTCACTTCCGGCCACTTGACATTTGTATTCTTCCGCGGTGATGCGGTCGCTTCCGGTTCCGGCGGTGCTGCGGTCACTTCCGGTTCCGGGAACACGCATCCGCAAAGTAGTTCCGACATTTCAATTACGCAGGTTTTCGTGAGAATCATCTGGAATGTTCGGCAATCTTCGGGAATCTCCGGTAATGTCCGATCATCTCCAGCAATGTCCGGCCCCCTCCGGTAATGTCCGGCCCTCTCAGGGACAATAGATAGCCTTTATCTGCCCTTCCGAAGCATCAATCCAGTCGGATGCTCCTCCACGAGGGCTTCATTTTGGCACCTCCCACGAGCCATTCGGACCACTGATGGTCCCTCTCTACCCCAAACACCTCCTTTCACACCCCCCCAGAATACCCACTTTGGCTACTACTCCTACTGATGACGTTACCAATGACGTCACAGATGACGTGGACATCCCTCAAATCTTGGTTTACACCCCGAGGGCTACAAGATGATACCTCTCACGACTCAATCGGACCACCAGTGGCCCCTCTCGTCCCCTAAACGTCTATGTCCATAAACTTTCTCTACTGTGCATGCGCAGAATGACGTCAGTTCTACGTCACACTCATCCCGTCGGATGCTCCCTCACGTATGCTTTACAATAATACCTCACTCGACTCCATCGGACCAATAGTGGCCCGCCTAGATCCCAAAACGTCTATTTCCATATACTTTGTCTACGTCAGTTTTACTTCACAGCCATTCCGTCGGATGCTCCCTCACGTATGCTTTACAATGATACCTCACTCGACCCAATCCGACCAATAGTGGCCCACCTTCACCCCAAAACGTCTATGTCCATACACTTCGTCTACTGCGCATGCGCAGAATGACGTCAGTTCCACGTTTTAGCCATATCATCGGATGCTCCCTCGCGTATGCTTTACAATGATACCTCACTCGACCCAATCGGCCCAATAGTGGCCCCTCCCGGCCCCAAAACGTCTATTTCCATATCCTTTCTCTACTGAGCATGCGCAGAATGACGTCAGTTGCACGTCACACCCCTTACCTCGGATGCTCCCTCGCGTATGCTTTACAATGATACCTCACTTGATGCAATCGGACCAGTAGTGGCCCGCCTAGACCCCAAAACGTCTATTTCCATACCATTTTCCCACAATTCCCTGTCTGCGCATGCGCAGAATGTTGAAAACAAACAACACACTAGCACAGGCGCATGCTCCTCCATGTATGCTTTACATTGATAGCTCACTCGACTCCATCGGACCACTAGTGGTCCACCTAGACCCAAAAACGTCTATTTCCATACCCTTTCTCCACTACGCATGCGCAGAATGACGCTAGTTGCACGTTTCAGCCATCCCGCTGGATGCTCCCTCACGTATGCTTTACAATGATACCTCATTCGACTCAATCGGACCGCTAGTGGCCCCTCTCGCCCACAAAACGTCTATTTGCATAGTCTTTGTCTACTGAGCATGCGCAGAATGACGTCAGTTCCACGCCACACCCAGCCTGTCGGATGCTCCCTCGCGTATGCTTCACATTGATACCTAACTGGACTCAATCGGACCTCTAGGGACCCCTCTAGGCCCCAAAACAGCCTCCCAGCGCTATTTACCGCACAGTGACTTTTTCAAAAAATTTCAACCAATCGCTTCGGGACCCTGCCCGTCGTGTTCTAGGTGTTGAGATGTGAAAAACAAAACCAAACAATGGCCAGGAGTAAATTTCCCATTAGGTTCAACATTGGTCAGTGGGCCAGTATGGGCCATATAGTAGACATATATAATTCAATTCTATATTGGCAATAACACAATTCACATTGGTTATGGCCGAGAAACCATATCAAACACACAATAGTTCAGTGTACTACAAGAAATAGTAATACGAAGTGAAAACATGAGTAACAAGATACCTAACAGCCAGTGCTATTACCTGGAAGGACTTCTCCTGTTAAAACTCTCAGAAATAAATTTTGCGAAGAGTTTGATGGTCTTAAATGTGTCACATTGTAGAAGTTTAGTGAATACCTTTTGGATATGATACATAGAGTTCGGAACATCGATGGATAAATCCCGGAATAGGGAATGTCTGAGATCTGCATTGTTGGAGCAGCACATTACAAAATGAATTTCATCCCCAACAGAGCCCACACAGTACTGGCAAATACGCAATTCTCTTCGAATAATTGGGTTTTGGTATCTGCCAGATTCGATTTCTAATGTGTGATTGGTTTTTCGAAGTTTTGTAATAAGCACACGTTCTGGCTTAGGCAAATTATATGTCAGGTACTTTTCAAGACGATACTCCCACTTGAGTGTAGCATAAGTATCCAATTTATGATTAGATGAACTAAACATCATATTATGCCAGTCCTGTGTAAACTCATCAACTATTCGCCTAGCAAATGTTCTGTGAAAATTACCCATATCTAAGAAAGATTGTTGGCACTACATGTTGTAAAAAACATATTTTTCTCATTTTGCTGCAATAATTAAGAGAATCAGTCTTCGCAGACTTAAGGTTATGCAGATAAGCTTGTTTCACAAGCCTGGACATACTGTGCAGCTTTACTAGGCGACACCAGTATTTGATGGCATTAACCTTGGCCAATACTGCCAAAGCAAGTCTGCCTAATTCTGCCCGTACAGCAGAGTTACAAGCCTTTCTATTGACACCAAGCGTAAACCTACAAAACTTGGTATGAACTTTCTCAATAGGAGATGATCCCGGTACGTCATCTATCCCCCAAATTTCTGAGTTATATAACAGAAATGGTTTTACGACGGAGTCAAAGATCTTTGTACTAAGACCAGGTCTCGGATCATCGCCCATAAGTTGGCACATTTTATAGAATGCCTTCAAGCCCCTCCCTTTCAAATTGTCCATGGCTTTGAACCATTTGCCATTGGAGCTAAATAATGTACCAAGATACAAGTACTGTTGTACGATTTCGATAATATTATTTCCAATATTTACATGGAAATGAGGCGATCGACCAGACTTGGAAAAACATATCGCCTTTGTCTTTTGGTAATTGATCTCCAACTGCCATTGTGAGCAGTATGCATTGAGTTTTTCTAATGCCTTATTGAGGCCTTCTGGTGAAAGGCCTCTGATCACAATGTCATCTGCATATAACAGGCAAGATAAAAAGACGTTACCCATGGCTACTGGATCACAGTCTGCTCCAAATATATCAGGAATATCATCCACAAAAATATTAAATAAAGTAGGGCTCGAATTATTGCCCTGCAGCACTCCTTGATGAGAGGTGAAACTCCTTGATGAGAGGTGAAACTGTCAGTAAGACCATCATTTAGTCTGACACGTGAAGAAGGCTCAGAGTACACAGATTTTAGAATACTGTACATATGGCCAGTTACTTTAGCTTTTAGTAGTTTATACATTAACCCTATCTGGACTGGGCTTTTTGGGGCCTGTCCAGGCCTGGGGGCCGAAATGGCCCCCCCTAATTATTTTTCTTACCCCTTGAGCTAGGGAGCTGAAACTTATCACACTATATCCTTGGGTCAAGCTCTACCAGAAAATGTGAAAAAATTCAAGATGTTCGCTTTGATGACGTCACAGTGACGTCATTTTCAAAAACGGCGTTTATTGGTCGATTTTTCAGTCAGATTTTCCGAATTTTTTATTTTTGCAATTTCTCCGCAAAAACCACATGATAAATTAGTAAATATTAATGTGATGTGAAATAAAATAGTTTTTGCCAACTTTTTATCGCGAAAAAGCAGAAATTTTGAAGAAATATGACAAAAACATCACTCTTCTGCTACCCCATGTGTCCACCATCTTGAATTTATCCATGATTCTCTGCTCGGGGGGTTATGCAAATAGGCTAAAAATGACCCCAATATGATAAACTATAAAGTCACGGAGTTTCAGCTCTCCATTTTTTGCTGTTCTGGATATAGCGCAGAAAGTTTGGTAGGGGGGGCCATAATGGCCCCCCCCCAGGCCAGGTAGGGTTAAACCATTCCTCCATACTGTGTCAAAAGCCTTACGTAGATCAATAAAACATGCATAAACCCTTTGATTCTCACTAATATTAGAATCTATCACAGATTTCAAAATAAATACATTGTCAGCCCCCCTATGATCCTTACGAAATCCACATTGGGAGTCGTTTGGTTTACCAAGGTCTTCCAAGTGAGTTTGCAGTCTGTTATTCAAAACAGAACAAAATAATTTAGAAAAACAACTACTTATAGCTATTCCGCGATAATTATTTGGGTCTTTAATAGTACTGGATTTATGCAGAGGGACGAGGAGAGATCCAGCATTCCGGAAAACACCCTGAGGCCAACAGTTTATTGAATAGTGTTTGTAGATGTGGAAGTAAAGACACCTTTGCTTGTTTAAACATATCATTTGAGATCATATCCTCACCTGCTGATTTTCCACTTTTCAATTTTGATAAAGCACAAGAAATGTCATCAACACTGAAGGGTTGGTTCAGAAAACTTGAATGACAGGGTTGCATTTCAAGGAAAGCTAGTTTAAGATTAAGATCGCTTTCAAATTCTTCATCAAATGATGGATTACACTTTTTTTCTGCGATATTTCGGAAATGACTGTACCAGACACCGGCATGTATATGGCCAGTAGAATTAACTTCCTTTCGTTCTCTCAAGTTGTTAAGGAGCAATGTTTAGGATCGCCACTTTCATACTGTAGCAGTTCATTAATAATTGATTGTCGGTAATAAAAACGCTTACTCTTGAGAAGTTTAGAGTACTGCTTCCTCAGTTTGTAGAATTGAGCACGCACAGCCCTATTTAAAGGATATCTATCAAAAGCTTTAGATGCCCTGCGAAGTTGTAATAATAAGGTTTTACATGAATTATCATACCACGATTTATTTGTATGATGAGATGGCTTCTTCCTACCTGCTCTTCTCGAGGGAATTATTGTCAAGTGTTGGGAGGCTACTTCAGTGATAATTTTAGTAAAGTTCTGCACGATGGACGTCGCAGAGGCCTGACAAGAAACGGCCATACTCGCAACGTCAGCCAGTTGTGACTGGATCTCAACTGAATGTATTGTTTTACAGAAAGCTTCGTCATTGTCAGAAGACCACACAAATTTAGCTGGTAAGGGATGTAATGTTGCAGAAAGGGGTTTTAGTTTGAGTGCATTTCTAGTTCTAAGGGATGCAGAAATGAGACAGTGGTCTGACAATGTTTCATGTAAACGGTTAACCTTGAACAGAGTAATATCTGAAAGTAAACATTTGCTTACTATTCCATAATCAACAACACTAGCCCCATTGTATGTGTAACAGGTAAATTTCCCCATAAAATCTCCCAAAACTCTGCCATTAAGAATCCTCATACCTGTGGATACACATAATTCAGCTAAATAATTACCATAAGTATTAGAGTGGTAATCTGATGATATTCTACTACAACAAAGATCTTGATCATAATCATCAGGTAAACAGTACGAGATGAGGTCACTAGGCGCACAATCATCTTGAATACAATCAGTAGTTTTGGCAGGAAGTCTAGCATTCAAGTCCCCTAATAAAATTACATTACCTAATTTAGAGAAGGATATAATATCTTTCTCCAGAAGTGTAAATGCTTCGCTGGAATCATAGTTAGTATTCAGATAAATTGAAGAGTTGTGCGGACTTATATACACAATACCTAAGTAAATATTATCACTCAGGTTAAACATGTTTTTATCCAATTTGCACCAAAGACAATACTTCGTAGCATATGTACATTTCACTTCTTCAATACCAGAGTCAAGTTCTGTTTTATAAAATAGACCTATGCCACCATAATCTCTATTCGCTTTAGCTGAAGTTCTACCTCTATTGTGGGGAATAAACATATAACCATCAACAACTGGAAAAACAGAATCATCTAACCAAGTCTCAACCAAACCAAAAATGTCAAACGATCGAACAATGTTAATAAAGTCGGGATCAACAGTTTTATCATTGTATTTGGTAATAAGCCCATGAATGTTCCAACAGGCCAGATTTAGAGCAGAGTTCAGCGCATTAGGGCGTAGTTTGTGCCGTAGAGAGGCGCGAATGGGGGCCATAAATCTTTAGAGTAATGATAAGGATAAGCTGTAGGTTGCTGCTGCTGCATGGGGAACATATGTTGTGTGTGTTCCCAATGAGAAAATAGGTACTGATGAACCATAATCAGCAAAGGAATGCTGATTGTTTGTAGGCCGAGTGGGCTGGGTGGGTGCTACATAGCCCATAGGACCATACTCTCTAACACCCAGTGGACCATACTCTCTTGCGCCAGGTGGACTGTACTCTCTGTTGGAGGATGAATCAGTCGGTTGGGATGGAGACCATTTTCTCTGCTGATAGGAGTTAAAGCCACGTTTCAACACAGACTGTCTTGCCTGCTTGGACTGAGGATTGCCAGTTCCCAGACCCATCACAGTTTTGAGATTAATAACAAGGCGGCCAACCCCTCTAGCAGTCAGGTGGAACTCATCCTTGAAATTGACAGGATTTCCAGTAATTGCCTCATTGTCACAGAAGAATAACTTGGGATCATCCGCACATCTTTCCTGGAGTAGACAGTTCAAAGCCTGAACCCTGTGGCGTAGATTACAGGTATGGCTACTGGTATTTTCCACTATACCAGACACAACAATTCATGCATTGGGGAATTTCCACTTTACTTCATTGATTAAGTGATCAAATTTGAAGCTACAATCACCTACATGTACATATGCACTGGAGTGCTCTGACTACAGACCATTGATCCCTACATGCAGGATGACCCATTTGGGGTTGCTGTTTGGCTCTGCTGAATGAGATCTCAGAGTACCTGCTAGCTGTTTTACATTGCTAGTAGCACCAGCTTTGTAGATTCTCTGGACAACACGGTTGTGTAGAAATTTGGATGAGTTAATGTCCCTGATAACAGAATCGCCGATCAAAATAGTATCACAGACAGAGTCCAGTTCTGAAATCGCTTTGTGACCGATGTTAGACCAGTCAGCTGGTTGACTTTCAGCAGTGAAGCGTTGAGTTTCAGGTTTCTCAATACCGGCTTGTACAGCCTCAGCATAGCCCAGTTGACCATCCGTACGTGATGATCTTTGTTGGGGCTCACATATAGATTGGACTGGTTTTGTAGATCCGGGAGTAGACCTTCCGGTCTGACCAACAGTGCTACATTTAGCTACAGGATTAGGTTCCTTTATCTCAGGATCAGACTGGTCACGTGACTGAGAGGTGACGATCATATGTACATTTTCACCGTGTTTGTCCAGTTGTTTTGTAAGTCTATCCATACACTCATGTAGTCGTTTTTCTGTGTCACGCTGACGTTCAGTACTTTCGTGAAGTTTCTCATTCTGTTTATGCAATACCTGATTCTCCGACTGCACTGTGTTCAACTTTAAGCGTAAACTGCCACACTCATCGGACAGAGTTTTGTTTTGTTTTGTGAAGATGTTTTAACTGCAGGTTCAGGTGAAGGGGGTTGAATAACAATTTGAGCTTCAATCGAATCGACTGTGTGACTGCAGTTTCGAGCTGAGATAGGTATGGTGGAAGGACTAATCATCACCTGTCTGATGGCAGGTAGATCTGTGTCATGCCAATGTTGAATGCTGTCAGGAGGACTCTGAACAGTGATATTGCCCGTCGTGAAATAAAAATAAACACTCACATATTTTGAATCCAGGTTATCAGCCCCTCTGTTGGAGAGCTGAATTCTCCTGCCATTTTGGACAGCAGAGTCATTGAGAGTTTGTCCATCTTGATCTTCATGATAATATTTTGTGGCTTCATGCCACTTGCGGATTCTGTCTGGACAAGAATTTATAACAAGACAGCTAGGGACCTTGGTTTCGTTACCCTGATCATCGTAAGCTGTGCGATAGTTTATTGTAGCTCGTTCAGACATGTCAGAGATAGAGTCCGTTTTTCCGGATTTCACAACGCCAGTTTTAGGTCGTGCTTTTCGGCCTGTCTTCTTCTTCGGTGGTGTTATCACATCCTCATCGAGTGCATTGAAAAAATCCTCATAGCAGGCACCACTTAGAAGATCATCATTCGAGGCAACAACACTCGCTGGACGTCCCGACAAGGTATGCATGGTCAACTCTAGTCAGTAGTGTCAACAATAAAAAACACGTGGACAAAATATGTTATACAGTGCTCAGTTTCCGACACCTATGTGCGTAAGTTCAACGTTGTACTCTCATTTGATCGAGCTACGATTCTACTTACAGTTCCGGTTCACGCAGCACACAGTTCCAGACCTTGTATTTTGAGGGGAGTGATCTGGCTTAAAATATAGGACAGCTCCCCTCAAATTGCAAGGTCTGCAGTTCCCAAGATATATGAACACACTACTGCATGACTCTAGAAGGTACACACAGCAAACAGGAAAAAAAATTCACATACAAGAGTCGCCGATCTCGACGAAGGCGGCCATGTTGCATTTTCAAATATATGCTATTTTCAACCTTGGTTTGTAGCCTGTAACTCGTGGCCTAATGGATAACGTGTCTGCCTCTAGATAAAGCGACCCGGGGTCAATTCCCACTAGGACCCTTTACCTTCTGTCACTGTATGGAGAAAGTGAGGGTTCCCCACTTGCCATTTAACATGGGCAAATAGATGGCGATATTGTCGGGGACCCTGTACAGTTCATTGATGCTTCGGAAGGGCAGGTAAATGCTATCTATTGTCCCGGAGAGGGCTGGGCATTGCCGGAGAGGGCCGGACATTGCCGGAGATGACCGGACATTACCGCAGATTCCCGGAGATTGCTGAACATTCCAGATGATTCTCACGAAACCCCGCGTAAGTGAAATGTCGGAACTACTTTGCGGAGGCGTATTCTCGGAACCGGAAGCGACCGCAGCACCGCCGGAACCGGAAGCGACCGCAACACCGCGGAAGAATACAAAGGTCACATGACCGGAAGTGAAGGAACTACTTCTGATTGGACGAGAGCTCTGTGAGATGACGTCATCTCATTTGCATAAATACTCGGGAATTTCACTTTTATATACTACTGCGGACGTAGGTTAAATTTTCGCGGTAAAATCTGGCGTTCCGAAAAGTGCCTTTTCGCAATCTTTCGCTGACGAAAATAGCGAAACGGGAGAGAAAAAATATGCCAATTTGATACAGTTTGACCGACCAGAGATTCTTTGACCATGTACCATCTTTCATGACTGTTTTGATGCTGACAAAATGTGATCAAATGTGTGGGAAAAGCATTGACTGATTTCCCCGTTTTGGCGCGGTTTTGACATGTTGTATTAATATGACCTACGATATTTTTATCTTGTGGCTTTTCTGATCACATGAATAAACACACGTCGCTATTGGTTTATAACCTGCAAGGATCGATTTCTGGTGCCGTGAGCAAATAGGTCAACCACATTCTGCGCATGTCCCTGTCAACTGGAGAAAGAGGCCGGGGGAAAAACACAACGGTTTTGTTGACAACATCCGTGTTTGAAGGCAGATTCCATCTAATTAAAGAAGTCATTAGGTTGTTGTCATAGTGCTGGAGATGCCAAATCATATTATTTATTCGATAAAATGCTTTTCGTACCTCTGTCTCAATTCCCCACGCCGTGTGCAGTAAAAGATCTCGAGCGACTGACGTCTTTCCATATCGGGCCCTATCAGTGATTCGCGCTAAGGGGTCCGAAGTAGTATATAAACAGCAAATTGACACCACTTGACCTTTTTGCACTTAATTTTTCGCGGAGTATGCGGAGCTCACGATGACGTCGCATCCGGTCACGTGACATCCGGGTCAAAGGTCACATCCGGATCAAAGGTCACATCCGGTCACGTTACATCCGGGTCAAAATGTCAAAGGTCACTTCCGGTCACGCGACGGTCCAGCAATAAGGCTAAGACTTTAGTGACT